>CAKNWT010249097.1:0-14772 GCA_932066315.1 Andricus coriarius | reverse complement strand
GGGTCAGAGAAAATCAACAGTTTTTGTCTGACCCATCTCGACTCTTCCAAGACCCTCCAGTTACTGTCGACCACCCGCCCACACCAGAGGAGGTCGAAGCATTTTGGAGAGAAGTCTACGAAGTCCAGCATCCACTGAAAGAACACTCGAAGAATATAAATAGCTTCAAGGAGCTGTGCAATTCCCTCATAACACCTGAGGAGGACTGCCCACCTATCACTGCCGGGGAGGTGAAAAGCGTATTAAGAGGCATGAAGAACTATTCCGCTCCGGGAGCAGATGGTATCAAGACCTTCTGGTGGAAGAAGTTTCCTTCAACCCACCAGCATCTGGCCCGCATTTTCACCTCATATCTAAAATCGGAAGAGCCTATTCCGGAGTGGATGGTAGAAGGGCGCATTGTGCTCCTGCCGAAGACGGGCAACTTAGCTGACCTGAAAAATTACAGGCCAATAACATGACTGAACACACTGTATAAGATCTTCACAGCTATCCTAAATCCTATCGATAGCCCGGATTGATTACCGGAAAGCTTTTGATTCAACCTCCCATAGACTCATCATCCGTCTGTTGGAAAGCTTAAAGGTTCATCCACACATCGTGAGGTGCATAGAGAGATTAATGCCGCTTTGGAAAACCAGATGTACTATCTCATCTGGAAAACATCGTGTGATGACTAACAGTGTCATCTTTCAGAGAGGTGTGTTTCAGGGCGACACCATGAGCCCTCTCCTCTGTTGCCTTACATTATTGCCACTATCTTTCGCACTTCGCCATTCCGAAGGGTACCTTTGCGGAAATCCTAGAAATTGACAGCATAAGGTCACTGATGTATTTTAAATGGATGATTTTGCGGTTTCTGTTTTTTGCCATTCCAGAAGATGTCGTGTTTCTCAGAGGATGAAAACATGTTGAGTTGAAGTTGTTCATCTTGAGTGAGAATGAAAGTGTGGCACTATAATGTACCTAGTGTCGTAACAGCTTTGTCAAATCTGGCAAAAATACAAATTTATTTTTGATTTCAAAAATTAGGGTCAAATTTTGACTTTCTTTAAAAATCGTTATGACCACCAGAAAGTTTGTAAAAAAATTTATCAAAAACATTTTTAGTGAAATTTTGTTTAAGGCAATAGGAAAAAAGTTACAAATGTTTTTGAAAGTAAGGCTTTGCCTAAAAACGACTTACATTTTCGAGGTGGGTACACTTCAGAAATTATGCCCCATATCAGTTGTCATTGTATGAATAAATCTCATAATTTTGTGAAATTCACGTATAATTTTTGGCCGATTAAATAGAAAAAACTTGATTTATTTTCACATAACTACCTGCTATGGATAATTTTTTACGAAATTTCTTTATAAAATATTAATTTATTCATCATATTTCATGAATTCAATTAAAAAACAGTTTTTGTCTATAAATTGTTCAAATTTTGTGCAAACCAATTCACTATTCACCGTCAATCCCCATGAATCCATTTCCACTCACTTATTTATTTATAACACACCCCATACATTTTTAAACAATTTCTAAGCTATTACACAACGTTTCCGGATAGTTTCTTAATTAATTCTAGGTATTTTGGATTGAATCCAAATAGTTTTCGAAAACCAGTCCCATTGAAACAAAATTTTTAAAAAAATTTTGTTATCAAATAACAAATAAATAAAAAACTTTTTTCAAAAACGTCCCTGACCGATTTATGCGGAATTTTATAGGCTTTAGTTTTTTAAAAAAAGTTCAAGTCGGTTCACATACCGCTTCGGAATATCAATTTGTCCAGAAACATTTTGTTTGCCCCACTGTGTACCGTAAGACTGACAGAGATTGTAATAAAGCACAATTAGTGCCACATTGTGCATTTGGATGTAAGTCCTTCCCGCATGAGTTGGACAACTCGATAGTATGTGCCATAGATGCTCGGGGTGCGTATGACAAGCTCTGCAGCAATCATCCTGAATTTCTTGGCATAAAATGTGGCGACGGTATGCTAAAGTTGAAATGACACCTTCTTGACACGCCAAAATGAAACCCTCCGTGCCCGACTTCAATCCGCGTGATTTAAGAAAAGCGAACGTTAGCTCATACAACATCGACCGATCCTTCACATTTCTGTGCAAGATGCCGTGCATCCTCTTGTCAAGATTAAGTCTTCCGCGACTACCTTGACGGCGTGAGATGTACAGTGACCGAACAGACGACTTGAGGTGCATGCTTTTGTTCATGTGCATAACTCTTCGTGACCGGACATCGAGAGATCTGATTTCGTTCTTCGTCCAATGGACTACTCCAAATTAACAAAGTACTATCGGGATGGCAAGCATGTTCGTTGCAGATACTTTGTTCCTCGTTTAAAGTTCGGAGGACTTAATCTGTCGGATGAGACGTTTATATTTGTATCGGAAAGCAGTCTTATTCGATATTGCGTCCTGAATGCGGCTTTGTGGCACGCCCAGGTATGAATAGGTCTCTCCAGCACTAAGGTGTCGCATAGAGCTTCTGTCGGCGAATCAGGGTCTTCGGGGATGCCATTAAGTTTTCCTCGCTTCAAATTAACCTTCGCGTATTTCCCTAACTTAAACTCCATTCCAATCTCTTGAGTGTTAGGATAGCTGTGAAGATCTTATACAGCGTGTTCAGAGAAGTTATTGATCTGTCATTTTCGGGTCAGACAAGTTGCCCATCTTCCGAAGGAGCACTGGGCCAGGTGCTAGTGAGTTGAAGGAAACTTCTTCCACCAGGAAGTCTTGATACCATATGGTCCGGATCGGAATAGTTCTTTATGCCTTTTAATACTTTTTTCACCTCCTTGGTAGTGATAGGTGGGCATTCTTCCTCAGGTGTAATCGGGCACTGGACAGCTCCTTGAAGCTATTTATGTTCTTTGAGTTTTCTTCCAGTGGATGCTGAACTTCTTAGACTTCTCTCCAAAATGCCTCAACCTCCTATGGGTTGGGCGAGTGGTCGACAGTAGCTGGAGGGTCTTGGAACAGTAGAAAAGGGTCAGAGAAAAACTGATTTTCTCTTGTTGATTTTCTCTGACTCATCTCTCTCTCCGCTCTAGGCTTCTCCTAGCATCAGATAGTACCCGTATTCTGTCAGCAATATGCTGCCTGATGGTCAGCAACTTTAATTTGTTGAGTGTATGATGACGGATGCGCACTTTGCGCGCGAACTGTCGGACCCTGGCAGTGAAGTTCCTGCCAGATTTTATGTAGTCAATCACACACCGAAGGCGGCAGTGAAATTTTGTTCCAGAAGTTATGTAGTCTATCACACACTGAAGGCGACAGTGAAATTTCTGCCAGATGTTATGTAGTCAATCACACACTGAATTCGGGACGCGTGCTGTCTTGCGCAGGCCATCTGGGTGCTGAGTTGATTCATTCGTCTTTTGGTTTTATGATCAGTCGTTGC
Organism: Andricus coriarius; assembly: GCA_932066315.1. Lineage (NCBI taxonomy): Eukaryota > Metazoa > Arthropoda > Insecta > Hymenoptera > Cynipidae > Andricus > Andricus coriarius. The sequence goes on along the minus strand of CAKNWT010249097.1, from coordinate 11,354 downwards.
TTTTTTTTTACGGTTTGCATCCGCCAAAGTACTCGCTGCATTATACACACTACAATTGGTAGTCCAGAGGTTGGACTCTTCGAAAAAATCTCCAGGAAGATCGGCATTCAATTTAGCCAGATATTTGGGCTTGAGAGAAACCTGGATGATGATATTTCTCCTCGCACTAAACCATCGCTCTTCCTCTATTGGATGCCTGCCCGCGGTTGGTCTCAGTTTCGCGTCTCTTTCTCTGTTACCGGCTTTTTCTGGTTACGGTTGAATAGGCACTCCGCTTAAATAACCCCTTTTCGGAGTTAATTGGCACGGTTTCGCAGACGCTGATGCGAAAAATGAAAGAGCTCTGGGTGTTTTTCGCACCACAGAGCATGCTGTCACGCCATACTGGTATCGCATTAAGTCTCTTGAGTACATTGTTTTGAACCGCACTTACTACAACTAGGTTTGGTGTCATCATTGGTGTTCCCACGAGCAGCTAGGGAAAAGGGTTCGTTCATCCTTGTAGAGCCCCGCATGCAAGGATAAGGCTGCATACTGAGAGGTCGCCCGGTATCTCAGATTCACAGTTTGAGACACCTCACCCAGGTGCCATTCAGCTCTTCCACAAGAGGATGCACGGCATCTTCCACAGAAATGTGAAGGATCAGTCGATGTCGTTTGAACTAACGTTTGCTTTCCTCAAATCACCCAGGCTTAGGTGGGGCTGCGCAGTGTGTTATACACAACGCAAGTACGTACGACACATACTATCTAGTTTTCAAACTCACCCGGGAACGACGTACATCCAAAGGTACAATGCGACACTAAGAACATGAGAAGTGTGGAATATAGTAGAAATACATATTCTCAAAAATGTTTTCTGTCGCACACTCGAGGTCTCACGTAGTTCTCTTTGACTTCGAGAAATGAACCAAGGAAAAAGAAAAGGAAGAGTGGTATAAAGGCCTTATAAGGGAGTTGCGATGAATCTTACTTAGATTATTCTGTCCGACTAGTCGCCCTGATGATCGGTGCTTTCAGAGGTGCTGAGCCTTGATTGATTCGTAGCCCGAAGAGTATCCCTGCGTTTTATGGACATGCTCGGTGTCTTCGGGGTGAACGAGGCTTTTGCCGGACGATGATACCAGAGGATGAAATAAAGGCTACGAAAATCTGCGTACACGCAAAAGTCTTTTAGTCCCATTATTTTGGAAATTGCAAGGTTTCAAAAATTCCATTTTTTTCATTTTTGACTAAAAACTGAAAGGTTTTCTTTTCGGAAAATACCACATTTCCTTTGAATCCCACGACGAAATTTTTACATAATAAATGATAGTGGAATCAATTTTGCGTAAATTGAAAAAAGTGTCCTAGCCCTAATAGGTCTCGATGTACGACCTTGGAAAATGGACTTCCTGCATAAATGCACCTGAGCTACCGTAAATTACAACTATGCAGGAAAACTCCGTTTTCCAAGGTCACACCTCGTGACCTGTAAGGGCGAAGACACTTTTTCCCCGCTTTACACAAAATTGATTCCACTTTCATTTATTCTGCAGGAATTTCGTCGTGCGACTCACAGAAAACAAGGCACATATTTTCCAAAAACACAACTTTTCAGTTTTTAGTAAAAAATGTAGCAACAACAAAAATACAATTTTTGAAACCGCGCAATCCCCAAAATAATGGGACTAAAAGACTTTCTTTATTTTGGATGAATGCAGATTTTCATAGACTTTATTTCACCTCCTAGCATCATCGACGCTGAATCATTGAACCTGCGAAGATTTATTTTGAAAAAAACGGAACTCCACTTTTTTGCCCTTAAAAAAAGGCAAAAATAGTAAACTTTGAGGGGTCATAACTTATGACCTATTACAGTGAGCTCGTTGTTCTTTCTTTGGAATTACAGAAAATTGAGTCTACTTTCACTTATCTGCAGAGCACGTTTCCATACAGTGATCAGGTATAAAGGCACAGAATATATTTTTCAATTTAGTCATTTTCCTCCAAAAATCTAAAAAAAAGGGTAGGGATTCTTTAAAATACCATAACTCGGAACCTATTAAAGATGGCGGATTATTTATTTTTAGGTTTTTCTCATAATTTTGTCCTCTTCCCTTTTCCTGTTGGAGATTTTGCTCTAAATTCAATGGGAATGATCCCGCCACGCAAAAGTAACTTTTGAAACTTAAAAAAAAAAAAAATCGGTCTGGTAACTGACCTGATTTAGCATTTTTTATATGTCTTAAAGGACAATATTGTTGTTCATTTGCCGAAATATATTGTGTATTTTTTTATTTACTTTAAATAGTACCTTATTTTTTTTTAATTAAGTTTTTATGAACTATCTTCTTAGTTATTTTGACTTTTAAATTAAAATATTAAGGGAGTGAAAAAATTAACTTTTTAGGTAACTTGGAGTTACTTTATCTTGTAACTGTAACTAGTTACAATTAATTTCTGAGTAGTCATACAAATTATTTAGTCGTGCAATATTAAGTTTTGGGAGACAGATGTTAATGTAATTGAAATCTTTGCAACTTATGTAAACATAAAAAATTGCAGAGGAGCAAATTTACACGTTCATATCCGATTACGTTTTCAAACAGTAAATAAGTTACCCTAAAAGTTAGAAAATAACGTAACTTTTCAGGTAACGAGTAAAAATTTACTACCTAACACTGATGTTCATTTAGCTAAAAAAACTTTTTACTTCGAAATTTAATATTTTTTGACTCGTTCATTAAAATAATTTCACGGCAGACTGATTCAACGCAAAATTTTCTAATCTTTTAAATTATTCTACTTACAAAGTCGTAGATTCAGTTTTTGCACAGATATTCGTCTTTGAAGTGCAGTATTAAGCATTTTTTCGGTAACAAAACTACCAAATGCCTGAACTAAAACGAATAGAGTAGAACCGGGACGGCAAGCATGTGAGTGGCACAAAGATTGTCAATCACTGATGTTTTATCCTGAATACGGCTCTCAGGCACGCCTACGTTTAGGTCCGTCTCTCCAGCACACTTGTCCAATCAAAAGTCCATACCAATCTCTCATGTGTAACCCACTACGATTCTCAGAGCATTCTGAAGATGATCTGCTCCAGAAGCATAGATATTGAGAATCTCGATTTAAAATACATAAGTGACCTTATGCTCGCGATGATTAGTCTCGGCGAAGAAGTACACAAGAGAATTGCATAGTGCGCGAGATAGTATCAGAAACGTGATGCAAAAGAAGGTGAAGCTGTGCATTGTCACACGATGTTTTCCATATGAGATAGTAGATCTGGTTTTCCAAATGAGCATAAATCTCTCTATGTATCTCATTATGTGTGGATGAACCTTCAAGCTTTCCAGCAGACAGATGATAAGTCTATTAGAGGTTGAAACGACAGATTGTGATTATAGAATAAAGCGTCTATGCAGAAGCTCCTGTCAATTAGCAGGTTCTCCCGACACGGCCCTGTGTCATAGCCATTGGTGTGATTTACCCCGGTTCTATATTAGCGTGGGTCGAAAATAATAAATTGTGCAATTCAAAATGGATACAATACAAAATAGTAGCTTATTGGGATCCTAAGAAAGTATACTTAATTTGGAATCAATAGATATAGACATTATTTTTAAATTGTTTAACAAATTTTTATTTAAACAATTTGTTTAAAAAACACAATATGCAGATCTAATAGCGCCATTCGATTCTGCTAAAAAATGTACACAAAGTCTGTGGGGTTCACTATTTTTTATGGACCAACTTCGTGAGGTAGTATAAATAAAAAAATACGCGATATAGAATTTACATTCATACCAGATAACAAATTGGGCGGACAAAAAAATGGTCTAATAATACATAGATTTTATGTAATTACACTATCAGGTTCGAGAAACGCTATTTATTAGTGTTTCTGTATGTGGTTTTATTTTTTAATAACCAAGTAATATGACAGGAGGCATTATTAACATGCATGCAGTTGATTTTGCAAAAAAAAAACGTATTCCGCGTATTGAAAACTGGCCCTAATATGCATTTGTTTACTTATTTTGTTCAAGAAATTAACGAATATTGTCTGAAATCAAGAAATCCTACCAAAAAAAATATCAAGACGCTCACTGTCGATTCTCTTAAAAAACTAATCCAATACGTTTAAAAAATACGATATAATGCACAGTGCCGAATCAAATGTTTAGTTGAGCTCATTGGCTAGCCGAAAAAGAGGACGCCGAGCGTGTTCCAAAAATGAGATATTAAAAAAACCAAGGATTTCAATTGAATCCAAAAAAAGCAATGGAACTTGACAACTAACCGAATTTATGCAAAGTGAAACACAAGTAAACAAGGATTCACCTGCGAAGGAGGTACGAGAATAGCGGAAAAGCGTTAGTTTAAATAGAGGAAAATTATTCGTTCTCTTTGTAGATTTTCGAAGTGCTTTTCCATCCCTTCCTCATAACTTAGTATGGCATAAACTATACTCTAAAGGAGTTAGATCTAAATTTGTCAAAATTCTGATGAGCCTTCATGCAGGAGCTAGTATCTTTCGCAAGGGTACTGGGAGCTCCTTTGAACCTGTGGATGTTACAAAAGGGGGTACTACAAAGAGAAATGTTAAGTCCAAATAGTTTAAATTTATACATTGCCGACATCGCAGACTATTTAATTTCTAGGGGCATTAGAGGAGTTGCAATAACCATCTGGTCGAGAGACCACTCCTCGCGTATGCTCAAAACATGGCGTTCCTGGCAGACTGTCGAGTATCGATGAAAAAAATTCTTAAACAACTTTACGACTACTGTCAAAGAAACGAACTAATAGTTAGCATTGCAAAAACAAAAATAGTAACTTTCTAGAGAGGCGGTCACGGTCACAAGAAGAAGTACCCGACTATTTTACATGGAGATGAAAAATAGAAATTATAAGGGACTATGTATACCTGGAACCTCCTTTTTTTTGAATCTGTAGTCTTCTTTCAAGCAGCACAACGTGCTATTAGTAAGGCAAATATAGCTTTAGGATCTACAATCTCATTAGTTCATAAGTTAAATCTCGATTCTTGGCGACCAGTTGATAAACTTTATGAAAGCCTCGTAAACAGCACATTTTTTTATGGCGGTCAAACTTGGGGGCTGAGATATTGTGAAGATTTAGAAAAGGTGCATGTAATTTTCTACAAGAAAATCCAGCATGTTGCATCAAGCACTCCTAATTATGCCTTAAGAATTGAAACTGGTAGTCCGCACATTGAACTAAAAATATTTAAACTCACTCTCAATTGGTTAGAAAAGATTTATAACATGACTGATAAACGTTATTTCAAAATATGTTTTAAAAGACTCAAGGAACTAGCTGAAAAAAAAGAGACCGAGGAAAAATATAATTGGGCCCTGCAAGTAAAAAATCTCTTCGGCAAAATAGGAGCTGAGGATGTAAAATATGTCCAGAGAATCCAGACGTCCGAATTAATCCACACCTCAGGTTATGCACGGGTCTCCAGCAGTATTTAAGACAACGAATTTCCTTAAAGCTTTTAATAGTAGTAGCTCAGGTGCGACTATTGAATATATACCAAACTAGGATTTCAATGAAGGCTAAGACGATAAAATTCTCAGAAATACAACTCTGTAGCTGCGAAGAGCGTAAACCAATTAGCGACGAATATCATATATTTATTGAATGCCGAGCGTTTCATAAAGAAAGACGAATGTATGTGTGTGAGAGCGATGAGGTAACTACTGTGAGAGAAAATTGGTTAAACTTATTAAATAGTACAGATTTAAAGTCTATTAAAAAAAGTTCAATTTGTCACTAGTGTGTTAAAACGTATTGAAGAATTGTAAAAACTAAATTAGACTAAGCTAAAACGTTAGAACTCCTTTGTATGGATTTGTAAATCGCATAACTTAAAGTCGTGCTAGACGGTTTATTTTGATTATAGAACATTCTAATAATAGTCATTTTTTCAACAAGAAAAAAATGTGCTACGCAACATTTACTTAATGCATTTACTTAAATTTCTTGTTTAGAATCTATAAATGCAAACACTACAAAGCTATAATTTTTTTCTTCAAGATGTTATGGTCTTGACCAGGGTAATTAATAAGTAAAGATGTTAGTTGAAAATGATCAATTGTGTTGATTACTGGTCCATATTTTTACTAAAAATTACGCAATAATATAGCTTGCATTGAAAAGTATTCGAAAATTTCCTGTGCAATGGTGACGTGACAATTATTAAATCCTTTTCGATACCGTTTTTGTCCTCACCTTTTGAATCCCCATAACAGTAGTCATGTTACGTTATCAAGATTGTTTGCTACACAGGTAGCTGTGATGAAAACAAATTTTTTATTTTGTTTATTATTATTTTATATTTTTTCAATTGATCACATTTGAATAAAGCGAGAGTTTTGTGATAATGTTATGTATTTTTATTCACAATCCTACTAGACTTCGCAAATTTGATGTTCTTAAAGCGCCTTCTAATGCGTTAAGCGAAAATTGAGTTTTTAATTTATTTCAGGCTATGATTGACAGCTCCGATCGGCTTTGAAAGGGATTGGAATCTAAATATTTTCGTTCCTTAATCGGGTATTCAAAAAAGAAGGACAGAAACGGCATTTATGGGTATTGAAATTTTTAATACCTTTGAATGCAAGCCTTCTTACCGGGTAACAAAACAATATTGAAAAAACATTATTCAAAGTTTTCTATTTAGAATAATTGCTTTTTATGACTCTATTTAACTAAATATAATGTACACGTGTGCCTTGAATGCATTTCTACAAGATTTTGAAACATTTAGTAGACGTTAGATAGTTCATTCATGTTTCATTAATGCTAAGCCTCTATCTCGCGACCGATATTATGGACGCCATTTTTCGAAGGGTTACGCACACTTCAAATCTAAAAAATCATCATATTCCCTTTCAGGGCATGGAAAACTTTCGATTAAAATCAAAAATAGCGACTAGAAAGCGATTGATCACTCTTTCGATTTTGAAGCGACTTTTCCGGGGTAATCCGTTCACCTAAAAATGAAACAGCAGACGACTTAAATATAGTGTACTTGTTTTATATTAATTGACGTGAATTTCGTCATTGACTTACCTAAAGTACAAAGGGATCACAATTCAAATTTATTCAGACGTCCAAATAGGTCCAATAGTTTTGGCTAAAAGTTCATTCGTCCAAGGAAACAACATCCCGTCCCACTGTGCAGCCCTGCGGTTGTCCAGTGTAACACGACGTACTCTTTAACTGACTTTCTATACCAACGAAAAACTGCATTCCTGTAGTCATAGGGGTAGGCGTTTCTCTCTGACCCGTTTCTCTCTCCATACACGCCTAGCTTGAACCAGGTTTCACTGAAATGAACTTTGCCTATCCAAGTTGCCTGGAAATTTTATTTCGGAGATGACTTCCGACTATTTTAAGACTAAAATTAAAAAAATCGTTAGGGTCCTTTTTAATGTAACTCATTTTTTGACATTTTATAGACCATTTATTATGTATATTTCTTAGAGAAAAAGTCATATGTGATATTTTCTTGCCCTAAAGCTTGTAATTTGGTGACAAAAAAAAAGTATTAAATGCTCAATATCGAGTGACCTTCGGAACGCTTTTAAAATGTTGAGAAAGTGCAAAAAAAAATAATTTTTTTTGAAAATTGCTCGTCCCGAGTACATCGTACAACTTAAGTCCATAAATATAAAAGAAAGTAGACAAAATTCCTAAAAGGCTAAAAAAAATAATATTCCAACACTAATAGCTTAGAAGATATAGCCTGTAAAAGGGATTTTTCAGTGCATTTTTTTCGAAAATTTTAGTTTTCGTGAAATACCTTTTTCTCCCTGGATTCTACATGAAACTCGATCAATAATAAATGAAAGCAGGTTAAATTATCTACAAAACCAACAAAAAAACTTTGTTCCAGCTCTAATATTACCCCAATTAAAACCGTTCAAAGTTGACACATTATTATTGCACTCTATTCGACACTAACTTTATTGTAAATAAATTGCTTCCTGTGCAAATAAGGTGTAAAATAGTTGATATACAAGTAAAGATGTATCGACTTCTCTAAAAAGAAGAAATCTTTTTCTAGATAGTTTTAGATTGTCGAATATCCCTTTGAGGATTGAGCTTCTTTGAAGAATTAAAACCTTTTTTATTGCAAGCTGCTTGCTGTTCCAGGCTGTTTTCTTAAATTCTATTCTTTGGATGTCTCCTAAGTATTTTATACCTGAAAATTAATGTATATGATCTTACACGTAATAATTTTAAAACGAAGTTGAAACCAGAACTGTCTATTAACTCAATGAACATGGTAATTTAATTTTTTTCCTCGAGTGGATTACGGTTTTTAATCTACTAGTCTAAACCAAAATGGTTATAATCTTTAGAATTGAAGAAGTTCCTCACTGGCTCCGATGGGATTCGAATCTGTAGAACTGGGTTCGAATTCCAGCAGAGCTGGAGAGGAAATTTTTCACATCTAAACTATAATCATTTTGTGTTATACTAGCAGATCAAAAACCGTCATTCCATGGACGGAAAAAAAACTTATTTCCTACACAAAACTCTCAAGAGAAGCTACCTGGGCGTTTTTAGCGAACAAGCTATGGAATCCGTACACCATGAGTTTAAAGTGATTTGGCAGAGATACAAAGTCTGCAAGAGTCATCCAGAGTATGGTGTTCGTTTACTGAGAGCTATGTGCGAATTCAACGGCCGCCACATTTGAATCACCTTTGAGTTTTGATGATATGCTGTAGACTAGCGTAGGAAATAAAATTTTTTTCCGTCCATGGAATGACGGTTTTTGATCTACTAGTATAAAACAAAATGATTATAGTTTAACTGTCAAAAATTTCCTCCCCAGCTCCGCTGAAATTCGAACCCAGTTCTACAGATTCGAATCCCATCGGAGCCAGAGAAAAATGTCTTCAAAGCTAAAGACTATAACCATTTTGGTTTAGCCTAGTAGATCAAAAACCGCAATTCACTCGAGAAAAAAAATTAAATTGCCAATGTTCACCGAGTTAATAAACAGTTCTAGTTTCAACTTCGTTTTACAATTATTACGTGTAAGATCATATACATTAATTTTCAGGTATAAAATACTTAGGAGACATCCAAAGAATAGAATTTAAGAAAACAGCCTGGAACAGCAAGCAGCTTGCAATAAAAAAGGTTTTAATTCTTTAAAGAAGCTCAATCCTCAAAGGAATATTTGACAATCTCAAACTATCTAGAAAAAGCTTTCTTCTTTTTTAGGGAATTCGATACATCTTTACTTGTATATCAAATATTTTACGTCTGAATTGCACAGGAAGCAATTCATTTACAATAAACTTAGTGTCCAATAGAGTGCAATAAAAATGTGTCAACTTTGAACGGCTCTAATTGGGGTAATATTAGAGCTGGAACAAAGTTTTTTTTTTGGTTTTGTAGATAATTTAACCTGCTTTCATTTATTATGGATCGAGTTTCATATAGAATCCTCAGAGAAAAAGGTATTTCACGAACACTAAAATTTTCGAAAAAAAATGCACTGAAAAATCCATTTTACAGGCCATATCTTCTAAACTATTAGTGTTAGGATATTCTTTTTTGAAGCATTTTTAGGAATTTTGTCTACTTTCTTTTTTATTCATGGACTCAAGTTGTACGACGTACCCGTGACGAGCAATTTTCAAAAAACTAATTTTTTTGCACTCTTTCAACACTTTAAAGGCGTTCCGAAGGTCTCTCGATATTAAGCATTTAATAGTTTTTGTTTGGTCACCAAATTACAGGGTTAAGGGCAAAAAAATATCACATATGACTTTTTCTCTAAGAAATATACATGATAAATTGTCTATAAAATGTCAAAAAATGAGTTATTTTAAAAAGGACCGTAAGGATTTTTTTAATTTTAAGCTTAAAATAGTCGGAAATCATCTCCAATATAAAATTTCCAGGCAACTTGGACAGGCAAAGTTCATGTCAGTGAAAACTTGTTCAAGCTAGGCGGGCCTAGCTACTAGTGGGATTTGATATATTTAAAACAAAGTTTTTGTGAGAAGATGTTTCGAGGGGAACTGAACACCATGGAGACTGAAGAGGAGTTGAATTTAACAGGTCTTGATCAGTTGAACGTCATGCTGCCTTTTCAAACTGTACATGTTTTTTTTGTAAAGAGAATCAATCACTCTTTAAGCGAAGAGATTTTCGAGATTTGACTGTTGATAAAAGAAAAGAGTTTGTGCTTCAAAAACACGCCACTTTCAATTGCTTGACTCCTGGGCATAAACCTTATGATTGTTCTAGCAAATTCACTTGTGCAAAATGTCGTCGATAGCACAACCCTCTTTTACATTACGACAATAATAAGGATCGAGCTGTAACTTCAGCAGCCATTGATTGATCGATCAATTCTACGGATTCTTCTTCGGTCAATTCTCCAGTGGCGTCTACCTCGCGGAGCAATAATAAATCAAATAATCAGGTAAATTCAGAACATACATTTTCAATAAGACGGGCCCATCATGTCGCACTCAATAATAAAGTAGTGTGTTTTAAAATATTGCGCTCACTTAGCGCGCTCCATCTTGCTAGCTACTGCTGCTGTAGGGGTTAGCCACGGATAACGGTAGATCGAGGGAGTTTCGAGTATTGTTGGATCAGGTTTCAGAGTGTAGCTTCCTGTCTGAAAACGTACTTAAAATTTTAAGAGCCTCCTACCAAAAGGTTAATACTAAAGTCTATGGAGAGGCGGGGGGGGGGGAGATTTATAGGTACTACCAAAGACTATTGAAAGTATGGTTACGTCCAAAGGAAGTTAATCAAAACCCTTTTCTTTACAGGCTCTCGTTGTACAAAATCTCAGCTCTGCATCTCCACGGGAGTTTCCTAGAAAATGTTACCTTCAGAAATTAAAGCAGTTGTGCTTAGCCGATCCGGATCCTTTAGGGTCATCAGAAATTTATGTTATTTTAGGAGCTCACAAATTTGGATCGTGCTTAAGTGTCCGGACTTATATGACTGTATGCAAATAAAAAAAATAAATCTAAAATTCCTTTTCCAAGAATCAGTTGAAGTTTTAGTTTTTCAGTTATTAAATGTTTAAGCTGGACCAATCAGGAGCGCGGTATAAACAGCCGTGTGTACGTGAACGGGAGTCCAACGAAGTGTAGTGACTGCTGTTCTCCCCTCGCTCAATAACACTCCTGATTGGTGCAGCTTAAACATTTAATAACTCAAAAACTAAAACTTCAACTAATTTTTGGAAAAGGAATTTTCTGTTTATTTTTTCATTTTTAATATGGCTATATAAGTCCGGACACTTGAGTCTGGGACACCCTGTGTATATATATATATATATATAT
>CAKNWT010249075.1:0-14902 GCA_932066315.1 Andricus coriarius | reverse complement strand
CAGGGTAAAAGGCTGAGTGGAGGGGATAACGGCGACGGCGGCTGCTTTCTCTTCCCCCGGTCCCCGCTCTGGACCCACACTTTCGAAGAAAATTATTCATTTTCAAACTTAATTTTGAAGGTGTTATCCCCGGAATTTCGGTCTGTCGTTTTACGAATGCTACCTGTGAATACTATTCTTTATGTTATTAAAAACGCCAGACCTTATACTCTCACTGCAAAATCCAAGTTTTTTATTGATAATTATCGTGTCTGGCAGTATGTTATCCCCAAGCTATCGGTCTGCCGATTACATAATAATAAACTTGGGGCATCAACAATCGATCCTAGAAGAAAATTGGCTCTTATATTGTCACTGCAAATTTCCAATTTTTTCACCTGGCTCAGGTGCCCAAACGCCCCAAGCAGGGCGTCTGACGTTATCAGCTCTTGGACAAAATACAGTAGACCCTGGACGACGACTAAGTGCTCCCAAAACTCAGAACGTTTCGCACTACACATGCGTTAAGTCGGCAACCAGATTGGTTACCATTGGCTGGCTTATTTAAAATGATTAAATATGCAAATAAATTGTTTACAACAAAATGTAATTGTAAAACGCATAAAGATATTAAGAATAATTTAAAATTAATGATTATTTATGATAAAAAGGTATGCCTTCCTTTAAATTAAAAATCGGTCATTTATTTTTACAACTGGTCGCATAAAGGATTTAAATTTCCAAGATTTAGATGAGGTGAAAAATTGTATTCACTTGCTACCTTATTCTGCTAGATATCAAATTCCTTCAACAAAGTTGCACGATTGTTTCTTAAATGAACATCTACAGGCTTCACAATTTGTAGTGGTATTAAGTATTCCTACGTCGTTCTCAATCTTCGCGATATTACTTATAATACACATATTTCTATTCAAAATAAATTAGAAGATGGCTATTATCACATTGCAAAAAACTGGATGTAAGCAGACTCTATTTTTAAGTTCGTACTTCTGCATATCCAATAATTATAAAAATATTTAAATAAAATATAAGAATGTGTCTCATAATATAATAAAATGTGTTTTGTTTAATTTCAAATACATTTACATAAAAGCCATCTTCACATTTTTAATTTTAATAACTCAATATAAACTTGTTTAGAAGTTAATCGAGTCAACCCTAATACTTCTTGAAGCACTCAGAGGTCCCCGAGATATTATGAAATTAATTTCCTTATTTATTTAACAAAATTTATTATTCTGATATAGAATCTTGAATACTTTTTGTGGATTGCTGTTAAAATTGCTATTTCTCATGCAGAATTTCATTTAAAATAACCATGTATTCAATAACATTCTACAAAAAGTATTTTTGAATCTATCTCAATAATTTTTTCATCTTTTATGAGTGTAAGCGCAAGTCAGTTTTTGCCCAAGTTTAAAATGTTGTTTATCTATAACTTATTGATATATTTTGGTAAATAAATCAGTTTTATTCAAATAAATTGTTTATAGTTTGATTTTTTGTTGATTTGTTATTAATTTCTTCAATCTAGAATTAAATTCTTTAACTTAAAAAATAAAAATAACACAATTTAATTTTTAACCATAAATTTTATGATTTTATATATTTTATATATCTTATTTTTATATTATATTTTATATTTTTTTCATAGAATCGAACGGTAAAATTAATTTTTATGTTATATCTCATAAATTTGAAAACCTTATTTGAACAATTTTAGTTTAAATAAATAAAAAAGTATTTTTTTACGTAAAATCTTCCCTTTGTTACGCATTTGGACTTTGACCTATATAATTGTCCCACATCTACTTTGCCTTTCACTTTTTAGGCAAGCCCACGCACTAATGCTTGAGTATAAGTAGGACCGGGCATGCGGCCCTTCGTCAGTTCCAATCTAACTCTACGACTATAAGCTTATATCTTATATTAAATCAATAAAGAAATATCGAATTATCTAATAAACAATTCGGTTACTTTTTAAAAACATACACGAGCATTTCTCGGCGTGACATTGGCGATCCTGCCAGGATAGTGCTTCTACGGTCTATTTCAAAAGAAGACTATCTTTGAGACGAACCTCGAAGGATTTCTACGATAATCCAAAAAGAAGAAACGAACTCTACGGAATTCAACTAAGAAGGACGGTAGAGAGAATTCTACGAAATTCTACAAACGAACTCCGGACTTTCTCTACGGAAAAGCCCGTTAATAAACGAACTCTACGGAATTCAACTAAGAAGGATGGTAGAGACAATTCTACAAAATTTTGCAGACGAACTCCGGACTTTCTCTGCGGTAAAGCCCGTTAATCAGAATTCGAATTTATTGATAAAACTAGTACCTGAATTAAGTAGGGTATTATATACTACGTAAATCAATTAAATTCAATTCCAAAAGGGAAACTGAAAGGGTACGCAATATACCGCGATAATAACCCTACGAGAACCGCGAACAGGCGGATGTGAAGAAACCTACTAGCTATCAACGAGATCCTCAAAGCAGCGAATCCCCTTCGCTGGACAACAACGGCCCATCAACAGCACGCAACGCTCGTTTAGCCCAGCAGAAAGCAAGAAACCTACGGTCTTCAAAAAGACAAGCAAAAGTGAGTAAAAAATAATAGGTCTTAAGAAGTGTTAGATTTTTGTACAGTTTTAAGATATTTGTAAGGCAAATCTTATGACTAAAATCATAAATTTTGTGTCCAAATACTACCAAACTTTAGGCTCACGTCCGTACACATGCTTATAATGCTCCCTGGACACTGTGTCCGTTAATAAAAACAAAATCTACCTGAAATTTTTCGGCATTGTAGTAGAACGATGCCAACAAACCAAGGTTCAAACGGAAAACTTATGTCACGCAAATAAAAACCGTCACAGAAGTAGGACGCGAAATTAGGATGCTGAATTAGGACGCTGAATCAGGACGCGGAATTAAGACACGGAATTAGGACAGGGAATTTAGGAAGTGTTACACTGGCTTTCTCTGACTATAGAGAAGACAGTTCAAAGTACTTGACTGACGGGACAGACTCAGACACACATTCAATAGACTAATTTAGTCCTCCTTTCTCAGCAGCAGCAATGACCGACGCAACACCTTCTCCATGACCCTTATCCCCCTCTAATATGGGAACCGTCGACCTTTTACGAACCATACTAGCCGAAATGAATGGACTGAAAGTGAACGTGGCTACAGTAGCGAGGGAAAACGACAAACGACTCTCAGAGATACAGTCCGTAGCTTGGGAATGTGGAGTGAAAGGGAAAGTAGTCTCAGATAAGGATGATGACATTTTTACTTCAGATAGAGATGAATCAGACGGTGAAGATGAGAAATTAGAAAAACTTACCCAAACACAACCCAAAAGAGCTGTAAATGCCACCATGAAAACAGAAACCGCATTCGCGTCACTTCACAAAAATCCCAAACGAGAAAATCAATTAAACCAACCACTTGAACAAAATATACCCGCGAAAGACATAATTAGGACGCTTAAGGTCTTAAACGGACAAAATGATATGGGAATAGAAGATTTTATTAAATCTATAAAAAAAAGCCGAAAAACAGTGTTCTCAATCCAGCTTACTTATAGACTCTATAATTGCTGAAAAAATCCAAGGAAACGCCTAACGAGCAATAAGATACTCGTCTATCCGCGGATATGACGATTTATACGAAACCTTAAGACAAAATTTAAAACAAATTAGATCAGTTTCAGCCCTAAGAAGCAAACTGGAAAGCTACAAACACGGAAGTAACGAAACTACTCAAAATTTTAATTTACGATTTAGACAAACGGTTAATGAACTTAAGTACGCGGTACAATCAGAACACTCAAGTTCTAAAGAAAGAAAAATAGCGATAAACATTGAGGAAAAATAATGTGTAAAGAGGTACATATTAAATGTGAGAAGAGAAATTAGTCTACAAATTAAAGTACAAAATCCCATTAACTTGCAAGAAGCGCAAAACATGGCGATCGAATGCGAGATATGGTTTAAAGAAGCCCAGTCGACACAGCAACGAATACTTTCACGACCCCAAATGATTGCTAGTATACGCCGACCTACACCACCACACATACAACGAACTCAAGCAAACACGACACCAAGAGTTCCTAACCAGAACATCGCGCTGGCCGACCGCAAGAAAATGAAGTGTCACAAATGTGGAAACCTTGGTCATTTTGCAGCACAGTGTTCAGTGAGACCCGCAAATGTTCAATACGGTCCATCTTTCAAACGGCCACCCGAGATAAGGACAATTCGGGAACAAGTAGACAATATAATAGACAGCAGCCAAATGACTGAAGAGGAAATAATGGAACAAATACAGTACAAGGACCCAGCCGAGTCTCAACAGTATGTGAACAATTATTACCCAGTGGGCAAAAAAATTAAGGATGTCCTAGAGACGTCTTCGAGTCGTCCCTAAGACGTCTTTTGGTACATATCTTTTGGACATCCTAGGGATGCTCTTAAGACATCTAATGTCAGTCCGAAAGATGTCCCGAGAACGTCCTATGTCTTTAAGACATCTTTAGGGCATCTTGAGGACATCAGACGTCTCAGAGACGTTGTTTGGACTGACATTGGACGTCCTAGGAACGTCCCAAGGACGTGCTTGGGATGTTCATGGTTTTGTGCCCACTGGGTATCCATTAGAGGAACAAGAAGAGATGGCAGAGAATACAACTTACTAGTTGACTCAGGAGCATCAATTAACATAATAAAAGAGAGCGAATTACCTGACAAATTCGAAAAAATAAAATTTCGTAAGACATTTGCAATGGGCAACGACCGACATCTGTCAGCAGAAGTGACCTATATACCATACGCAAAGAAAAAGCATCTGTTTCATATAGTAGATGACGATTTTCCTCTACCAGAAGCCGGAATCATTGGTCTACCTTGCTTTAAAAAATATCAAAGGTATGCCATAACTTCAAAATTCCTAATTTTATATGACATGAAAATGTCCCTCTATAAGAATGGCAACTACATCGCTAAAAACACTGCAAAAATCTGCAGAATAGAAGCAGTAGAGGAAGACGGAAATGTTTGGATGGGAGAAAATTAACTAATTCCGGATGGAATTTACACCATTAAAGACCATGAAATTAGTGTGCCGATTAATAGCTATTCCACAAAACCCATTTTGATACCAGAGAAAATAAAAATGGAAAGAATTTTAAAAATACAGTCTCGGGACGAGACTCAGAAAAAAGAAGGAAGCGAGAAGCAAAAGATATCAGACGAAACAGCATCAACCCGGATCATGGAACTCGAAAAAATCTTGAAGTTATCCCACATTGAACCGAGTATAAGATGTCAAATACGCAAGATCATTCATACATATCAGCAAGTGTTTACCTTACCCGGTGACCCTCTACCCTGCACCACATTAACTCACCACGAAATCACGCTAAATTCAGGCAAAGTATTCAACTTAAAATCACACAAGCTCCCCGAAGCTTACAGGAAATTTATCCTAGAACACACCCAAGAACTTCTAGAAAAGGGAATAATTAGACACTCGCAATCACCTTTCAACTCACCACTATGGGTAGTCCCTAAAAATGGAATAAGCGTAGAATGGTTATCGACTATAGACAACTAAACAAGGATTCAGATCAGGATGCCTATCCCTTGCCAGTAATAGACGATATCCTAGATCAACTCGGACAAGCAAAATATTTCTCAGCATTCGACATGAGTGCCGGATTTCACCAAATTCCCATGTCAGAAGAGTCAAAAAAATATACAGCATTCTCTACCTCTCAAGGACATTACGAATACAACAGAATGCCCTTTGGCCTCAAAAACGCTCCTGTCACATTTCAACGAATGATGGACAACGCTTTTAGAGGACTTGTAGGAAAAGAATGCTTCGTCTATATTGACGACATCGTGATATTTGGGAAAACCTTGGAAGAACATAATAGAAATTTAGTCACTGTTCTAGAAAGAATCAAACAACTCCAACTAAAATTAGAAGCCTCCAAGTGTGAGTATCTCAGACCCGAGCTTGAATATTTAGGACACTTAATTACAGCAGAGGGAGTGAAACCTAACTTAGCCAAAGTAGAAGCAGTTCAAAATTTTAAAGAACCTAAAACCGTTAAACAAATTCAATCATTTCTAGGACTTGCCGGTTATTATAGAAAATTTATAAAAAACTTTTCATCCATAGCAAAACCTTTAACAAAGTTAACACAAAAGGACACTACCTTTGATTGGACGCCTAAATGTACAGAGAGCTTTGATACACTAAAAAAGGTACTATGTGAATCAACTGTTTTAAAATTCCCAGATTTCAAAGATACATTTACCCTAACAACCGATGCTTCTAACTACGAATTAGGAGCAGTATTATCACAACACGGACATCCTTGCTTATTTATATCAAGAACGTTAAATAAAGCCGAGGAAAACTACAGCACCAGCGAAAAAGAATTACTAGCCATAGTATGGGCAGTTAAGAGATTAAGACCATATTTACTTGAAAATCCTTTCAAGACACAAACTGATCACCAAGCTCTATTATGGCTCCATAATGTTAAAGACCCTACTTCACGATTATTGAGATGGAGTTTAAGACTCGAGGAATATAAATACGACGTACAGTACGTGAAAGGGAAAGAAAATAAAGCCGCAGACTGTCTTTCAATACTTTTTCTCATCCGAGAAAAAGATTTATTACAAGAAGCCTTTGAGGATGCCCTTATAGATGAATTAGAAACAGAGTTACCTGAAATTGAAATTTTAGGCACACCCAGCTCTCGGCAGTTAGAAACACCAGAACCTATAACAGCAAAGCCTAAAATCACTGAGATTAAAACACTAAAATTAACAGAAAAAATCAAAGTACTTAGCAGAGAGGAATCAGAATCATCCACAGATTCTGATGTAGAAAACATAGAAGACGAGTTGCAAGAAAAACCCGAGAATCCTCAAGTCATCTGGTACAATGAATTTATGGAATGGCGTTTAGACCCCGTCACAACGAGCGAGTCAAAATTAAACCAAATGCTATAGGTAAAAAAAGAACTAATTCAAGAACTGGTACAATTTCTGTCAAATTATTATCCAGATACAGGATTCCATTTATGCTTCTCGAATACCCGAGAGCTCACTAAAGCTGAGAAAGAGCAAATCATGAAAGAGGCTCAATCGACTCACCTAGGAGAAAAGAATACCTGAGAACGAGCAAAGAAGATCGGGATATCGTTAGGAATGGACGAACAAATTAAAAATTATGTCAAAAAATGTCCTATTTGTCAATTACAGAAAACCACCAGAATAACTAACCAAGCATCCAGCGTCTTACCCGACATTCCAACAAATCCCAATGATAAAATTGCCTTAGACATCTTTGGACCTTTACCAGAAACCCGGAAAGGTAATAAATACATACTAAGTATTCAAGATAGATTAACAAGGTACACTGTCCTGCTGTCTTTGCAGAACGAAACCTCAAGTTCAACCATTGATGGATTACTGGAACACTATATCTATATCTTTGGAGCACCTAAGACTCTTTTATCTGATCAAGGACAAAACTTCTTATCCGAATTGATGCAGCAATTCGAAGAAGCACTTAGAATTGAGCATGTAAAAAGAACAGCCTTTCACCCTCAATCAAACGGTAACATTGAGAGAATGCACTCTACTTTAAAGAACTTAATTAAAACCTTAATGGCCGAAAATAATAACGAATGGGATGATAATTCAAAATTTATTAGTTTTGCAATAAATACGATGAAAAATACATCTTTAGGAACAACACCCTTCGAGGCTACGTTTGGTAGAGAACCCAATATCCCATCTACAATAGCCCCATCGACTAATCTCACATATCAAGACTTGATTAGAAAATGGAAATTACAAAACGACCGTGATATTATGAAAATGACGGAGAGAATAGAATTAGAACAAGAAAAGACTAAAAAGCGATTAGACGAAGGAATAGTAAGAGCACATCCAATTTACAAATCAGGCGATAAAGTACAAATTAAAAACAATACTAAAGCCAATAAACTAGACAATAGTTGGAAAGGTCCATATGAAGTAATAGATCTAATAGATAAAAACAATATTGGATTAAGGGACAAAGACAAAATAATCCGCATACATATTGACCAAGTAATGCCATTATTTCCAGATGAAGGTGTTAACGCTAATCTGCGCGATAATAATCTGGACTAGAGCAGATTATGTATTAGAAGAACTTAAGGAAAATGTCTATGTCGAGGAAATAAAGAAAGTACATCTTTTCCATGAAGAATGGAGATTAATAATAGGTACAATTTTAACCACGACGGAACAAAGGTTAGAAGCAATAGAACACACCCTAATTGTAGCAGAACGAGCTTGCGGAACTTTATGTGCACCAAAAGAAGAACTAAGGTTGGTTAAAGGGAGATTCAGCCGATTAACTTCTAAAATAACAATCCTGCACAAACTACTCGGAAAACAAAGGCATAAAAGAGGATTAGCTAATTTCATCGGCGATATCTCTAAAACCTTATTTGGAACACTATCCGAATCCGACTTGACCCAAGTAAATTCAGATTTCGATAGATTATACGCCGACAATAAAAATATAGCTTCAGTTCTATCAAACCATACAAAGATTCTTAAACTAATATTAGATTCTTCATCAACAGAATATTTATCAATAAAACAAGAAATCGGAAAGGAACATAGTTTAGCACATAAATTAGGACAAACAGTAAATAATAATACCAAGGATAATTTTGTTAATACCAAACTCATATTGACCACACTCTTAATAGACGAGATGAATGAGGATGTTGATACCGCTATTGATGCTAGCAATGATGGCAATCACGGGATAGCACACCCGCAAATTTTAACACCTGCAATTTTGAAAAATACATTGCAAGAATTCGAATATCATCATAGAACACGTTATCACTTTGATAATACAGAAGAAAACTATCAGCACATCCTCGACATCAGTTTACTCTCCGTAGCGATAGTTCAAGGACTTTTTACTTATATTCTAGACATACCCGTTTTAGAAAAGGAAGAAGGATCCCCACAAAAAATCACTCCTATTCCTGAAAAATAGGGTAACTTTTATTTGTCTATTATATCTGACCACGAATTAGTAATTAAATTCAGAGACACATACGTTCCCACAGACAGACAGACGACTGAAAATTGTAAAACAATAACGATTTACCTGATTTGCAAACGAAACCAGCCGAATCTTAAAATAACGGATAGTAAAACCTGCGAAGCAAGCCTTTTTAAAAGATACGCCGAATTAAATTGTAATCAGTCTCCGTATTTACTGCATAAGGAAACGTTCATACCTATTTCCAATGGATATATTATAATCCCTCTTGTTAAAACAAATTTAGATATAAGTTGCGACAACAATTTAACGGTTGTAGAAATAATCAACCCTGTTAAAATAACAGGAAATAATTGTAAATTATATAATAATTATGATCAGATAGACCTACCTAAATATTTAGAAGAAAAACAAACCTATTGGTTTAATGTAACTTACGATATTAATTACGACGAACAGGATTTAAAAAAGCTAGAACAGAAGTTGATTCAACTTCCCAAACAGATAAATAACGACGAACTTAAACAAGCCCGTTTATACTTAGATGACACCGAAAATACATTGAAAAATATAGCTAATCACGGGCGTATGAAAACATGGGTAGAAACCGGTTTAGACTGGCATAAATATGTAGGATACTTCTCGTTATCATTATTGCTCTTATGGGCACTAAACAAATGTGGTATTTTCGAATTGATTAGAGCATTATTTCCCACAAAACTTTGCTTATTCTGCGTTAAAACTAAAAACCAGATTACACCACAAATTGTAACCTATACTACCCCTACTCAACCTTTAATGAACTCAATGGGACCGATTAAGTCTAGAAAATTTAGAATGGGTTTAGAGGACTGAACCTTGCCTAAAAAGGGGAGTGTTACGCATTTGGACTTTGATCTATATTATTGTCCCACATCTACTTTGCCTTTCACTTTTTAGGCAAGCCCACGCACTAATGATAGAGTATAAGTAGGACCAGGCGTGTGTCCCTTCGTCAGTTCCAATCTAACTCTACGACTATAAGCTTGTATCTTATATTAAATCAATAAGGAAATACCGAATTGTCTAATAAACAATTCGGTTACTTTTTAAAAACATACACGAGCATTTTTCGGCGTAACATATCGGACTTCTCTATCTTTAACTTGGTCTCCATAGGTGTCTTATATAGTTTACTCTCATGAATATTATATTTGTATTTGAATACTTTGCGAAATATTTGCAATCTTTGTGAAATCTTTCGAATCTTTGGGAAATCATTGAAATCTTTGTAAAATCTTTGTGAAGTCTTTGTGAAATCTTCGTGAATTCTTTTAAAATCTTTTTGCAACACCCACCTCTAAAGTTGACTTTTTCATGCTTCTAAATGGTGTCTGAAGGACCTCATTTGAGCAGACTGTATGCGGAACAGTTTTCACGCATGCGCAGTTTGAAGATGGCTTACTTTAGGCACTGGTGAAAAAGCTGCGCATGCGCACTTTCGAGATGAGGTACTTTAGACACTGGCACAAGTAACATTAAACACTGGTGTTGGTATCTTCTTGAAATAAATTTAGATTTAACTTGAATAAATCTTTTAATGATTGAAGTTTTGTTTTTAAGGTTTCTTAGCCATTGTCGTCCGTCGTACAAAAGGGCATACCCGTCAAAATTTGGCACAGGAAAGGGGCATAAGCCCCAACATTTTTTTTGTATATTTTTTTTTTTCAACAAATTTTTTTTTTTCGAAATTTTTTTTCAAGTAATTTTTTTTCACCATTTTTTTGTTGTTGAAATTTTTTTCCAAAATTTTTTTTCACAAATTTTGTTTTCAAAATTTTTTTTACAACATTTTTTTTCAAACATCTTATTTCAACAAAAAAATTTTTCATACATTTTTTTTCAAAATTTGGTTTCAAAATTTTTGTTCAAATTTTGTTTTTTTTATAAAAATAGTTCGAGAAATTTAAAAATTTAAATTTTTAATTTAAAATTAAATTTAAAAAACAAAAAATAGCGTGTGATATACGTGCGCATAGGTGATTGCATCATTCGCCTGCGGCTTATGCTTCAAATTTCACACCCGCACACAATCACCTATTTTGCGCACTTGTATCACAAATAACTATTGCGAAATATTTGAAATATTTTTGAAATATTCGGTAATATTTGTGAAATATTCGGTAATATTTGTGAAATTATTGAAATCTTTGAGAAGTGATTGAAATCTTTATGAAGTTGTTTGAAATCTATCCGAAATCTTTGTGAAATCCTTAGGAAATTATTTAAATCTTTGTTCAATCCTTGAAATCTGAAATCTTCGTGAAATAATAGAAGTCTTTGTGAAATCTTTTAAATCTATCCTAAATCTTTGCAAAATACTTGAAACCTTTGTGAAATCTTTGGGTAATAACTGAAATCTTTGTGCAATCATTCGAATCTTTGTGAATGATGTGTGATTTATTATTTATCATTTACTAGGGCGTATGAAAAAACAATTGTTTGCGCGAAGTTCTAATAGCAATGAAAACTTTGTTTTTGGATTCAAAAACACTCCCCTAAAGTTTCATAACAAAAAAAAATTCCTTCTGTCTCCACATCGTAGATATACCTAAAAATCACAAAAAACGAAGCACTTCTTCAAATTTGAACAGCAAAAATTTTCTTTTTAGATTTAAATTATTAATAAAAATATTTCAAAGCAAATCCATTTATACCTGTATAGCGATAATTCTATTAACATTTTTTTCCTTCCCGAATTGACTTTGAAGTTTCAAAAAATCGAAAAAAGTCTACTTTTTCGCTATTTTCTTAAAGTTACGGTAAATCTCTGGACTATTTGACCACATAATGTGTGAGATACGTCAATGAGAATGTATTTGAAATATATTGCAACAATAATATATGACGAATGTTGATATATTGCTCTTTATTTGACAATAAAATTAATTTTCGGTACATAAATTATCAGACAAAATAGTTCGAAGCAAGTAAAGTTGTACCAACATAGCAAAAAATGATTCAAATATTTTTAACCCTACCAAAGGGACCTTAAAATTTCAAAATATCGAGAAAAAATCTACTTTTTCGCTATTTTCTTAGAGTTACGGCCATTTTTTCGACTATTTGACCATGAAATGTCTGATATACGTTAAGAAGAATGTATTTTCAATATGTTACACCAATAATATATGCAGAATGTCGATATTAAAATCATTTTTATTGATTTTGGATTACAAGAAAATATCTAAAAGTGATATATTGCTCTTTATTTCACAACAAAATTAATTTTCGGTTATTTTAATGTCAAAATTCCTCATATATTATTGTTGCAGCATATTGAGAATATATTCTCATTGACGTATATAATACATTATATGGTCAAATAGTCCAGAAATTTACCGTAACTCTAAGAAAGTAGCGAAAAAGTCTACTTTATTCGATTTTTTGAAACTTGAAAGACAATTAGGGAGGGTAAAAAATATTTTTATTTAATTATCGCTATACAGGTATGAATTGAGTTGCTTTGAACTACTTTTATTGATAATTTAAATTTCAAAAGAAAAATTTTTGCTGTTCAAATTTGAAGAAGTGCTTCGTTTTTTGTGATTTTTAGCTATATCTACGATGCGAAGACCGAAAGAATTTTTTTTTATGAAACTTTAGGGGAGTGTTTTTGACTCCCAAAAGAAAGTTCTCATTGCTATTAGAACTTCGCGCAAACAACTTTTTTTCGATATGCCCTATTATTTACTATTCATTGTTTATTTATTATTTATTATTTATGTTAAATTTTTACATACTATAATATTATTATACTATGTCCAAATTGTACCATTCAATATTATAAGTCTATGCTTCTGCCCCCATCTAGAGAAAAAGGTTCCGCCGGTTCTAGAACCTCCACGAACAAGTCAATATTACCAGTCAAAATCTATTTTAACTAGGTATGAATAACATGCAATTATGTGATCAGAATGGAAAATTCAAAATGCTTTATCTCTCACGAAATGAAAATTATATTGATCCCAAAAATTCCCTGAAACAGATTTTTTCAATCTTCTATAGTTTCCTATAATTTTGCTAAAATAGTTTTTATAAAGATTTCATTTGCTTTAATAGAAAAATAGGCTAATTTAGCGTGTAAGGCTTTGGCTTTTTATTTTGTTTATTTTTTAAACTGCGTTTTGCGGACTTTTTCTCGAATTATGGATTTGGCGTTGATTTTCTTTCTAAAATACAAATTGACAAAAGACAAATTGAAACAATGTTCTCCAGAAATGTATAAATGGTGGCTGCAAAAGTACCGAGAATATTCGGAAGCTGAAGCAGATAAAGAAGCTGAAAAAACTAGATTCTACATTGGGCAAAAAATTGCCAGCTTGAAAAGAACTCAAAGTACGTACTGCATCCCAATTTCAAAATTAATAGTTTATATAATTTCAGATGTACTGGCTATATATTTTCCACGATATCAGGTGACAAGTGAGAGAGCATCCAAATCCAGTATTCCGATTATTCCATCGATGACCAAGGCGAGGTCCAAGGTGAAAATAACCCATGAGCGAATGTTCAAAGTCCATTGAAACATATTCAAGACCATGGTCAATTGGAAGATGTCCAAGACGATGGGCTTCGTAACACCCCAGATAGCAAACGTGCGGGGCACTTTATTCGCACGGAGTGCGAGGCACGCGGTGCGTGCAGGGTGCGAGGCACATGCGTCGCATTTTGTGAGGGGCACGTGCGTGCGAGACATATGACTCGCACTTTGTGATAAGTATAGTGTCTCGCACTTAATTGGCACGCAATGAGTCTCCCGTCCTGCGTGCACAAGTGCTCTTTTCTCGACACACCGTGAGAAATTTTTTATTAGTAAATTTACAGTATATCCCGACGGATATTTCTAGAGAATTTCAAAAATTTGAATAATAGAAGAAATTCCAGTGATATTATTCCACTCCCTGTTCGTTTTATTTCCGTGGTAAGTTAATAAAAAAATAATATAACCTCAATTCTTTTGTTTACACGAGGACATAAGAATGGAAACTCTGTAAAGACCATTTGAATTTGGCTCGAAAAAATCATATTATTGATATTATTTATGATTCAGTGCCAAGTTCAAATGGTATTCATCGAGTTATCATTTTCATTTCTGCAACATAATGTAAAAATAATTTTACTCGCACTACGTCACACGTGCGACTGGCACGCCGCGCGACACATATGCGACCACGTGGAAGACTCATCTACGTGGTGATATGAACTCACGTAATGCGGCCTTATCCGCACGCGTGCGACCCATAATGCTCGCACTGTGCAAGCATTTTGTTATTTGGGACAGGGAACTTACCCACATAGCACACTTCCCGAAAAAACCTGGTCTTTTCTTGGGGCTTGGTCCACGTGGCCGTAAGAAAAAGCCAGGTCGGTCCCAGGTTTAGACCTATGCTTAGACCTAGGTCAAAACATAGGTTCATGTCCGCCTAAATTTCTTTATTGAAAAAAAATTGAATTCATTTTTACGTGAATTTTACAAAGAATCATAAATAATAATAATCTATATAAAATAATATTAATTTAAGAATCCATCGCAAAATTGATAATTTCATCAAATTTTATAAAAATATCATTTTATCATGTCAAAAAGTGACAAATGATTTTCTTTTGGTTTTCAAATTCTTTTCCCATAATTTCCGAGAAGGCTATAAATAATTGAATTATTTATTATTCTTTGACAGCACAGCTATCAAAGAATTTCAAAAACATCTAAAATATTTTACAATAATATTTCAGACTTCAAAAACGG
>CAKNWT010249044.1:0-19158 GCA_932066315.1 Andricus coriarius | reverse complement strand
ACGACCGTGAGATAGGTGGTTACAGTCTACGACGAATTCAATACAATAATCTGGCAAAAGTCTCGTGGACCCTGAGGACACAGAGCGACCCAAGGACGACCGCCTTCTGCATTTTCCCCGCAAGTGTCTCAGCATTTTGTTGACACGCAGGGATGCTTTTCAGGCTATTAACCAGTGAAACCTTAGCACTTCCAAGAGCGCTGATGTTCAAGACAATTAGCTTAACAGAATATTCCGGGTATAAATTTCGTCTCTTTCTTTCCTTTCTTCTTGAATATGACGTTTTTGTCAGCTGGTGCAAAAAATTCGATAGCGAACATGGTTCATTTCTCGAAAGCAAGGACAACTATGTCAGTACTCGAGTGCGAAACAGAAGCAATTTTCGCGAATATGAATTTTCAGTATATGCGGCACTTCTAATTTTCGACAATTGACTCTATTTCCCTAGGAGCGTTTAACAGAGCGGTATTTGGGCTAATAACGTAAGAGTGACAGAGATGGTAATAAAGCAATCTTAGTGCTGCATTGTGCCTTTGGATGTAGGTCGTTCCCGCATGAGTTGGAAAACTAGATAGTATGTGTCCTAGAAGCTCCGGGTGGGCATGACACGCTCCGCAGCTATCATCGGGAATGTCTAGGCTCAAAATGTGGCTACGGTATGCTAGAGTGGAAATTACACCGTCTTGACATCCCAAAATGAAACCCTCCGTGATGGACTTCAATCCAGTTGATTTAAGGTAAACAAACTTTAGCTCACACGACATCGACTGGTCCGCCGCATTTCTGTGGAAGATGCCGTGCATCCTCTTGTCAATGAGCTGCTCGTGAAAGTTTTTCTCCTGTGCTTTCTTAATCCGGGCCATTGAGAGTGACTTCTCTGAGATGGATAAGATTTAATGCATTTGGCTTACCCCTGATATTGAAGTCAAGGTCGAGTGTTTCAGCAGCCTTCTCCGCTGATTTGTACAGAAACGCCCCTTGGACCAGTTCTTCATGTTTCCTGACCATTCTAAGAAGAGGGTCTTGTCCATTTGCGACTGTGATCGCCTTGACGCCATCAGATGTAAAGTCGCGAAAGAGAAGACTTAAGGTGCATGGTTTTGTTCATGTGCATAACCTTTCGGTTCTCGTTCTTCGTCCGTGGAAACACTCCAAATGAATAGAGTGCTACCGGAACGGCAAGCATTTTTGTCGCAGATACTTTGTTCTTCGCCGACAGTTCGGAAGACCAAATCGGTCGGATAAGACGTTTGCATCTGCATCAGAGAGTATCCTGTATAGATGTCACGTCCTGAATGCGGCTCTGTGGCACGCATAGGTATGTATAGGTCTCTCCAGCGCCAAGGAGTCGGATAGCGCTTCTGCCGACGAGCTCAGGGTCTTCGCGGATGCCATTAAGTTTTCCTTTCTTCAAATAAACATTGGCGCATTTCTCTGACCCGAACTCCATTCCAATCTCTTGAGTGTACTCTGTGACAATGTCTAGAGCTAGATGTAGTTTCTCTTGATTTTTAGCATAGATCTTAAGATCATCCATGTAAAATACATGAAAGACCTTCTGCTTTCGAATTTCCAAGTCTGCCGCAGAGGTACCGTTCGGAATAGCGAAGTGCGAGAGATAGTGACAATAACGTGAGGCAAAAGAGGAGAGGGCTCATGGTGTCGCCCTGAAACACACGCTTCTGAAAGGTGACACTGTTAGTGATCACACGATGTTTTCCAGATGAGATAGTAAATCCGGTTTTCCAAAGCGGCAATAATATCTCTATGCACCTCACGATGTGTGGATGAACCATTAAACTTTCCAACAGACAGATGATAAGTCTATGGGAGGTTGAATAAAAGCTTTCCGGTAATCAATTCAGGCCATAGATAGGTAATTCTGATAGGATGCTGCGCCTTTACAGACACATCCATCGATGATCAGGTTCTCCAGACATCCTGCTACGCCTTTCGTTTAGCCGCGTTGTTCGTACATCTCTCGCCACACAGGTCCAATTGTCCGAAAAATCCTATCGTTTAGGACAGCTGTGAAGATCTTATATAGTATGTTCGGACAAGTTATTGGCCTGTCATTTTAGGGTCAGCTAAGTTGCACGTCTTCGGCAGAAGCACTGTGCATCCTTCCACCAACTACTCCGGAATAGGCTCTTCCGACTTTAGATATGAGGTGAAAATGCGAACCAGATGCTGGTGGGTTGAAGGCAAATTCTTCCACCAGAAGGTCTTGATACCATCTGGTCCAGGAGCGGAATAGTTCTTCATCCTTCTTACTAGGTTTTTCACCTCCTCGGTAGTAATAGGTGGGCATTACCCTTCAGGTGTTATGACGGCACTTTTATTCTTTGAATATTCTTTCAGTGGATGCTGGACTTCGTAGACTTCTCTCCAAAATGCCTCGACCTCCTCTTGTGTAGGCGGGTGGATGACAGTAATTGGAGGGTCATGGAAGAGTCGAGATGGGTTGGACAAGAACGGTTGATTTTCTCTGACTCAGCTCCCTCTCCGCTCTAGACTTCTCCTAGCGTTAGATCGTACTCGTATTCTGTCAACAATATGCTGCCTGATAGTCAGTAGCTTTGACTTGTTGAGTGTTTGATGACTGTTGCGCAGTCAGCTTGCGAACTGACGAACCTTGACAGTGAAAGTCCTGCCAGAAGTATGCAGTCAGTTACACACTGAATGCGGGACGCGTACTGCATTGCCCAGCCTATCTTTGGGCACTACAATTGATAGTCCAGAGGTCGGGTTCAGCCAGATCTTTGGGCTTCAGAGAAACCTGAATGTTGATGTTTTTCCGATTCCTGAAGAATCGCTCTTCCTCTATTGGATGCCTGCTCGCGTTTGGTCTCAGTGTCGCCTCTCTTCCTCTGTTGCTGGCTTGTTCTGGCTGCGGTTGAGTAGGCGCTACGCTTATATAAAACCTTTCCCGTAATTCCTCGGCACAGTTTCGCAGACTTTTATGCGAAAAATGCCAGAGCTCTGGATGTTTATCGCACCACAGAGTATGCAGTCGCGCCATGTACCCTTTTCGTTCAGGGGCCATACTGGTATCATAGCACTCCAGCAGGTCGTCCCTGAGTCGATCCGTCCACTATATATCCACTATCCACTATATTTATATAATAGTTAAACAATTACCGCAGGGTCCCACTCAGAGCAACTGCCATTTAAAAATGACAGTGGCTCTCAGTAGAACCGCGGTAAGTCACACTTATGGCCACGTCTCACAGCCGTGAGATGGGTGGTCACAGGTCACGATGAAATCTCAATGAAAGGCCGGCCTAACCCTCGTGTGTCTTGAGGGCACGAAGCGACCCAAGGATGAAAACTTTCTGCACCCATCTCGCAAGTGCCTTGGCATATTTTTTGCATGCGGGTATGACTTTAAAGTTACGAACTAGGGATAGTTTCTCACCTACGAGAGCACCTATCACAAGGACAATTACTTGTACCGAATATTTTGGGTACAGTCGTTGCAGCTCCCTCTCAAGGTCCTGATACCTTTCCTCCTTTTCTTTCTCATTGGCAGTGATGTTGTATTCGGACGGAGCCGACAATTCGATCACAAATATAATTCGTTTCTCGAAGTCTTGGAGAACAATGTCAATTCTGGTAATTAAAATTGAATAAAGGCATCCTTTTAAATTATAGTTTTTGTAACCGGCCTGAATCTCGTAACAATGACAGGATCGTTCTTTCCGCATGATTCGATACGCTACGGTGTACCTGGCTATAATTTCATGTGCACTTCAACATTTCTATTATTACTGCAAATATTAACCGATTTGTAGGAATCTTTTTTTTCACTTTCTTTCAAGTATATGAATAAACTTAATTCTGGTAATTAAAATGTAATTAAGTTATCCTTTCGAATTTTAGTTTTCATAACCGGCCTGAATCTCGTAACAATGAAAGGATCGTTCTTTCCGCATGATTCGATATGCTACGGTATATCTGGCTATACTTTTATGTGCACTTCTACATTTCTATTATTACTACCAATATTAACCGATTTTCATGATCTTTTTTTCACTTTCTTGAAATTTTACGAATAAACTAATTCTGCTAATTAAAATTGTATTTACCCATGCTTTGATAATTTCACTTTTTGTGACCGGCCTGCATCTTATAATGGAAGAGTATTCCTTATGGGTAATTCGACTCGCTTCGGCGTATTTGCCTCGTGAGTTTGATGAGGGTCGATGGACATGCAGCGGAAATACGCACTCAGCTAACACTGAGCGTCACTGCAATTTTATTATATGTGACGTGATCCGAGCAAAGGGACCTACTAGGCAAAAGTGAAATTTTACAGGGCAAGCGATTGAAGAAATCTCGGGCTCGAAGTTTCGTGGCGGAGGAGAAGTTTCAGAGGGGAATTCTGGCCTACACTCCTTACAGTTCGACCGGTTCGACCGTCGTTCCCCACTCTCTTCTGCTCCCGTTCGCGCGACGGCAATCCAGTCCAAGATCTCCCGTCTATTATCCTGTGCTGCAGAATTTTCAATATATATTTTTCTTAACTTAGAAAAGAAAATGATTTTTCACCATAAGTGTACTTGGACATTATTTTTTATTTCCCAAAAACAATTCGATTAAATTATAAAATTCATAAATAAATATGTAATGATTGTATTATTAAATTAAAAAGCTTTTTCGAAATGAAAAATAATATCGAAATACATTTGTGGCAAAAAATACGACCGCATGAAAAAGGGACGTCTGAACAATCCCGAAAAATAAAATACCCGACACTGTAAAATTCTCTAATAGTAAAATTTCCGAAAAATAAAATTCCCGGTAAATAAAATTCCTGAATAAAAAATTCCCGAAATGGAAAATTCCTGACAGTTTCTAATATTACCGGATTTGAATATTATCGAAAAATAAAATTCCCGTCACTGTAAAATTCTCGAATTGGAAAATTTCCAAATAATAAAATTGACGAATAATAAAATTCCCGAATCGGAAAATTCCCGAATAATGAAATTCTCGAATAATAAAGTTTCCGAATAATTAAATTCCCGAATAATAAAATTCCTGAATTATAAAATTTCCCAATTGGAAAATTCCCTAATAACACAATTTTCCAATAATAAATTGTTCGAATAATTAAATTTCCTAATTGTGAAATTCCCGACAGCTTCTAATATTACCGAATTTAAAAATCCGAAAAATAAAATTCCCGTCACTGTAAAACTGCTGAATTTGAAAATGCTCTGATAATAAAATTTCTGAATAATAACATTTCCGAATAATAAAATTTCCGAATACAAAAATTCCTGAACAATAAAATTCCGGAATTGAAAAATTCACGAATGATAAAATTCTCTGCTTTCCACTTTCCTATGTTCCTTCCATCCCCAGACCTCCACTCCATAACACAACACCGCCCAAACCAACGCATCGAACAACCAAACCCTCATTCTCCAATCGTCATTGAACCTTCTCTTTCCTATACCCCATACTTGGCCCATTACTTTACTCGCACATTCGATTCTTTTCCTCACCTGCACCTCGCTTCCCCCTCCTGCCTTAAACCAAAAACCTAAGTAACAGAATTCCTCCACATTCCTACGTTCATCGTCAGTTTTTTTGTTCCCACATACTCTTCGAAAATTCTCATCATCAAGTTCATCCCCTACTCATCGTCTGCTAACAGAACTACGTCGTCCGCGTATACTAGAGAGTATAGTTCGCTATTACCCAAAATCGCTCCTCCTTTCTCTTTCTCCTTTAGCTTCTCCTCTAAATCTGCCAGCAGCATATTAAAGAGTAGCGGGCTCAACGGGCACCCTTGCCTTAGACCTCTTCCTGTCCAGAAGACCTCCCCTTTCTTCCCCCCTATCTTCACCCTAATCCTGGTTTCAGTAAAAATTTCCTTTATCCTTCGTACCAACCCTTCCTCTATTCCCGTCTCTTTCATTGCCTGCCATAGCTCTTTTCTATTCACTGAGTCAAAAGCTGCTTTGAAATCTACCAACAAGTCGACTAATTTCCTTCTCTTTCTCCCTAACTTTCTATTAACCAAATAGTTCATTACGCAAATGTTATCTATTGTCTCTTTCTGTTTTGTAGATCTCGCCTGATTGTGTGGGATACCTTGTTTCTCTTCTATCTGACTCTCTAATATTTTCCTTAGAATTTCTGCGTATATTTTATAACCCACTGACATAAGAGTGATCCCTCTGTACTCCTCTACCTTCTTGCCCTCCCCTTTCTTGACAAGTGGTACCACCAGCCCTGTCATCCACTCCTCCGGCCACCCTTCTGCTTTCCAGACCTTGTTGCAGATCTTCCACATCTCTTCCCTAACCTCTACTCCTCCATACTTTATCGCTTCGTTCTCCATACCATCCTCTCCTGTAGCCTTGTTTCTTTTTAGCCTATCTATTGCCTCATCCACTTCTTCTCTTGTTATTCCGTCCGTTCATCCATTTCTATTTCTTCATTCACGCCCTTCCTTCCCCCTCTTTCTCTATTTATCACATCCCAAACCCTTCCTTCTTTGATGGCTTTCTCTACTTCTTCCTTATATTTCTCCTTTCCCTTTTGGTTTTTTCCTTCCAGCATCCTCTCATGTTCTCTTTTTATCCTGTTGTAATCCCCCTTCTCTATTTCTCCTTTCCTCCATTTTCTTACACACTCTTTCATTCTCTCTTTACTCTCCCTACATTCGTCGTCCCACCAGCCTCTTTTTCCCTCTTCTCTTTCTTCTTTTGAACCTATCTCATCCCTTAAATTCTCAATCGACCCTTTCAGCCTTTCAATTAACGAGTCTACTCCCTCCTCTTTTTCATACCTAACATTCTCCTTATCCATTTTTTGTTTAAACTCTTTTAATTTATCTATCTCCCAGACTCCCATTTTCGTTTTCCTTTCTCCCACTCTTTCCTTTCTCCATCTTCTACGCTTACGGACACCACTTTTCAGTGTAGCTATAACCGGGAAGTGCTCGGACCCTATCTCATTTCCCACATTCATACTGCCTATCATATTCCTCATTCTTGCTTCCGCCAGGATGTAGTCTATCACTGTTTCTCCCTTACCTACGAAAGTGACCTCTCCTTTCTCATCTCCTTTCATATTACCATTACATATAAACCATCCTGTTTCTCCTATTACGTCTAGTAACCTTCTCATCTCTCGGTATGTCTCCCTATGTTTGGAGTTCCTTATATAGGCCTCCTTTTCTGCATCCCAAATCCCTCCCCCTGGCTTGCCAGTCCAGGCATTCAAGTCACCTACTATCAAAACCAATTCTTCCTTCTTTTCCTCCATCCACCTCCTTATTACTCTCCAGCCTTCCTCTTCCCCTCTTCTTCTATATATACAAACCACCGCTATTTTGACTTTTCCAATTAAAATCCTTCTTACCATTGTTCCATCCTTTTCCTCCCTGTCCTCCCCTGTTCTCCCTCTTACTGCCAATTCTCTCCTCAACCCTGATAACATGCCGCCCATCCCGCTACCTTTGACATCTTCCTTTCTTGCTTCTTGCATTGTCCACACATAACCTTTAGGTAACATCCTTTTCATCCCCTTCCAGTCCTTCTCATCCGCCCAGGTTTCACTCATCATAATCACATCCCATTTTTCAAACTCCCGCCACAATCCTTCATTCTTATTCTTCAAGCCTGACACATTCCAGAAAGCTATTTTAACGTTTTTATCTTCCCTTCCCTCACCTATTCTCCTCACTTTTCTTCCGCCTTGCTGTTTGGAAACCCCTCTTCTTGATCTCTAAGCTCTTTTGCATCTTCCTTTTTTATACCTTTCTCTACTCTTATTCCCTTTTTCCTTATTTCTTCTACTTCTTCGTCCCAGAACCATTCCTCCCCATTTATCCATAATCTGTCTCTCCCTATCTATACCATGCGCCCGTTTTTCCTCTCTACCCATGCCCTCTGCTTTATTTGCCACCTCCTTTTCCTCTCCCTCCATGTCAGATCCTCGTCAATTCTTTCCCTTCTTCCTCTCAATACTTTTTTTCCTCCATAATTTTCTTTTTCTCCTCCTCACTCCCTATTTTCACTAGAAACATTCCTTCTTTCTCTTCATTCTTCCATCCTATTCTCTTAACTCCTCCTACCCTTACCTGAATCCCAATATCTCTCAAAAGATTTTCGATCTCGGCTTCCCCTGTTTTACTCTCCACTTTCAATCCCTTAACTACTATGTTATTTTTCCTCTTCGCCCTTTCTTCCCCTTCCGATCTTCTTCCAATGTCATTCATTCTTTTCCTCAATCTTTCATTCTTATTTCGCAAGTTATCGCTCCCTTTGACTATTTCTGCACACTCTGTTTCCTTCCCCATATGCTCATTCCTGATTTCGAAGTTGCTTACCCGTTCTTCTAACTGTTATCTCATTATTTCTCTGTTCGTCAACCTCTCTCTGTCTATTATCGATGCTCTCTGGTTTACCCCATACCTTGCCTTTCTCCTCTTTCCATAGTTTATCCCACTCTTCCCACTTTTCTCTTACTTTTGTCACTTCCCCCCGTACGTCTTTACTCTGCCTATTCATATCATCCAGTCTCCTCCTTGTTTCCTCTCTAAATCCATTTATGAGGGCTTCTAATCACTCAAACATCCCCCCATCCCCCCTATCTTTTTCTGGTGTTTTTCTTTTAATTTTAACTTTCTTGTTTTCCTTGTCTCTTTCTGAATCATCGTCCCCTCCCTCTCTTTTTCTTTTATCTTCCCCTTCACTACTAGTCGCGCTCACCTTTTTCTGCCATTCATCCAGGCTCCTATTTGAAACCGCGCTGCCTAGCTTGTTGAGGCGTTGCAAGTTTGAGGGTCTCCCGCGTTTACGGCCCGTGCCTGGTTCATCTCTCGCTGCCATTCCCCTCCCTTTTCGGTGTTTCGAACATCTCATCGCCGCTGCTGACACTGTAATCATCCGCGTTCCCCCCACTAACCACGCTCTCAACTTCGTCACATATTGTTTCTTCCACAGCCTGCTGTTCTGTGCGATCGACCAGTAGCTGTCGCCCTCTGGCGTCCATTTGTGGACATCGTACCGTCGGCATCCTAGCTTACCCAGTTCTCCGTGACTTTTCCTTCTCCTTACTCGCCTACCTCTTGCCCCCTTGCCCCACAACTATATTTCCACTCCTAACCTCAAAAACTTAGCACGCTCCAATTTTCCTTTCACACAACTTACTTTTATCCTTTACACCTTTGCCTTCACTCACCCTTCTTCCCTTACATCTGATCTCGACACTCACTGCCCTTTCTGCATCCACACGCGCTGATTCCCTTCACCAAAGCCAAAAAACCAACACTTGACACAAAAGAGTTCTTTCACGATCGGTACCGGAAACAAAAACCCATTTGATTATTTTGTTTTTAATAAATAAATAATATTTATCAAAAACCATTACAATTTTTTTTTAATTCAGGAATTCGGAAATTTTCCAGTTTGGATATTTTATAATTCGGTCATTTTTTGTCGGGAATTTATTATTCGGCAATTTTCAATTTTGGTAATATTATAGATGGTCGGGAAGTTTATTATGCATGAACTGGAAAATTTCTGAATAATAAAATTCGTGAACAGTAATAATATTACCGAATTCGAAAATCCCCGAATAATAAAATTCCCTACAGTTTATAATATTACCGAATTTGAAAATTCCCGACTAATAAAATTGCCGAATTATACAATATCTGAACTATAAAATTCCCGATTTTAAACAATAACATTCTTTTTAAAATAAATATGATTTATTTATTAAAAATATAATAATCAAATATTTTCAATGTTTAAAGTTTCTAAAAATATTGTTTGAATTTAAAATAACAATAATTGGAAACAATTTTCATCCACAAATTATTTTTTGGGATTTTTAAGTCGGCCCAAATTTTTTTTCAATTATTGTTATAAATTCGAATAATAATTTTAGAAACTTTAAACATTAAAAGTAATTTTTTATAGAAATATTTTATTATTGTATTTTTAATAAATGAATAATATTTATTATTAGAAATTAATTGTTAACATTTCGGAATTTTCCATTTCGGATATTTTATAATTCGGCAAATTTCTGTCGGGAATTTTATAGTTCGGATATATTCAAATTTAGTATTATTATAAACTATCGGGAACTCTTTTTATTCAGGAATTTTCCAATTTGAAAATGTTATTATTTGGAAATTTTATTATTCGTGCATTTCATTATTCGGAAATTTTGTTATTCGGGAATTTTCAAATTCGGTAATATTATAAAATGTTCGGGAATGTTATTATTTGGGAGTTTTCCATTTCGGGAATTTTACAGTGTCTGGAATTTTATTTCTCGGAATTTTCAGTCCCAAAAAATTATTCTTGTTCAAGTTGTAAAAAACATTAAGTTAAGTTCCCTGCAATTGACGTCATAACATGAAATACCTAATTGTGCGAAGTGTAGAGCTCTACGCTGGTGACGCGGCGAGTAGTGGGAGAAGAGGTGGGAGAAGAAACAAGAGAAGAGGCGTCAAGCAGCCGCTCCGCACGCGTTCAAAGACTCTTTTTGAATAATCTATATCTTATGGAATAATGCAGATACAAAATTTCTGATTGCACCCCTAGAAAGATCAGTTAAAGAACTTATAGAATCCATCATAATCCGAAAATCGATTTTTTGCCTAGTAGGTCCCTTTTCTCAGATCGCGTCACATATTGTTCTTTTCTTTTTTTCTATAAAATAAAATATAAAGATTTTTTTGAAAAACCGGATGTTTGCGAAAAAACAGAATAATATTTAGATGACGTATGCAGAAAATCAGACAAAAATATTCAACCGTGCGGCTGAAAACTGGAATCCCGTTTTCTAACTCTGTTAAATCCCCTTAACTTTCTGCACTCGTATAAAGAATTTGTATAATATAGGTACAACTTACATAAAAAATTATAAATAAAAAATATTTTATTATTATCGCAGATACAGTTAAGCTCTCGGATACATTAACTCACCCGACTCGCGTACTATTTTACAAAGTTCATACTTCAGTTAATTTTTAATGAATCTATCTCAAATATTCCAGAAATCTTCTTTGAACTATATAGACCAAAGTAGAAAAATGTGGTTACTGATCGACCTTATTTTTCAATTGAATATTATTATATAATAGGTCATTTTCAACTTTTTATTATTTTGCAGGAATTTTCCGAGTACACTTTGTATGTGTACCCAATTTAAACTGTTTTAACAATATTTGTACAAGTTATGATAATTTATGTTTTGAACATTAGAACATTTCTATTTCTTGAGACCCGGGGACCAACGCTTTTAGCGTTTTCGACCGACGGACGAGTTACTGAATTCCAGAGCTCAAATGCAGAAATGTTGTTATTGGAACACTTTAAAAAAATAAAAATTGCGATTCTAATACAACATTTCAAAATATTAAAAATACAACAATAACAAAACACTATAATTTTAATTAACGAACTAATTAAAAAGAAATCCATTTTTTGCTCTAACTTCTGCAGTAAAATATAATATAAAATATACTTGAAGGTTTCAACTTATAATATTATTTGTATAATTTGAACGTATTTATTCTATAAAATTGATATTTATTAACCTACACTTAGAAAGAAGACAATTCTCCAACAATAAGGGTTCTTGCAATTCTTTCATTGTTAATGTAAGGGAGAACAGTTTGGCAGCGTATAGGGCTCCATATGGGGATTTTCCGATTAATATAATGATTGTAACGTGATTAATTTCTTTACGTAATTAATAGACGGCACCTGTGTATAATAATAGATCCTATTAACACAGAGAAAAAAACATATTTACTATACTTTTGCCAACACGGTAACGAAAGTTTCAATTCTTATGCAAAAAAATGGTTGATTTGTCCAAATTTTTTATTTTAAAAATGTTCAGAACTAAAAAAGAAGAGAATATTCTTATTCCTCAAGACTGCAAGATATAACGATCTGCCTCATAAATATTAAATGCTTTTCATATAATTTATACGTGAAAAGTATTGCAAATTAAGCCCATTCCATTTTCATACCTCTAAAGCTCTGACATTGTTACAGAGATTTATATGAACAGAAAATTCATTAACACGCCACTCGTTTATTTTCTAATACATAATTGAGTATTACAGAGTGGCGAGGAAGGTTTAAAACCCCCAGTATATAGAAAGGCCAATTACAGTGCATCAAAATTACCATTGAAAACAACAACTTTCAGTTTAAAACACTTTCGTCATATCAGTGCAGGCATCTGGGAAGAAATTACTACGACGCGTCCTGAAAATATTTTAAAACAATTTTCCAAAAATCGTGTTTTCGTAGATTGTTTTCGTAAACTGGAGGAAATGCTGAGAAAGTTAAAAAAGGAGAACCTTCTTTCAGTAATAGGCGTAGATTTATAAGTCTCCAAAGAACCCCGATTTTTTTCAAAAGAGAGGCTAACAACCCCCATTCTGAAGTTAATATCTGTACTTTAGACAAGCTCAATTTTGTGAGTTATGTGTGAGTTACAATTGAGTAGTTACAAGTTTTTCTAATGAAAGTGATTTCAAAGTAGTATCAAAAAGATTATAAACTAATACTATTTATGACAAAAATGTTTAAAAATATGATTACCATCAACTTAAATAAATGATTCAATAAAAAACACAATGTCTCCATTTTTCCATGAAAATAAGGGATCCTTTCATTATACGTGAGTATATTCGCAAAGGTTAACTGTCAATTTATGTAAACGCTGTGATCATATACACTCCGATCATCGCGCAAAATATCTCAAGAAATACGCATCCTATGAAAAAATATCCGAAATAAAAAGTTTTTATTTTCAAGG
This sequence comes from Andricus coriarius, assembly GCA_932066315.1. Classification (NCBI taxonomy): domain Eukaryota; kingdom Metazoa; phylum Arthropoda; class Insecta; order Hymenoptera; family Cynipidae; genus Andricus; species Andricus coriarius. Next base: position 6,342 of record CAKNWT010249044.1, on the reverse strand, counting down.
GGGAAAAGCGACTTTAAACAAAGCCCCCCCCCCAGAGACAGGTGGGGGGGGTACTTTGTAATTTCAAATGGGAACCCCAATTTTTTTCTCAGATTTAGATTCTCCTTCATGAAATACGTAAATTAAATGTCTTCTGGGGGGAGGGGGGGGGGGATTTGTTTCAGAGCGTCTTTTCCCTTGGAAAAAAAAAATTTTTTTTACGGGTTTTTTTTTCATAGGATGCGTATGATTTTAAGATATTTCGATGTCTCAATTTTAAAAAACACCCTGTATAAAAGGGTTCGAAAGTTCGCCCAAGAACTGAGGATCCTTAATCACACACTAAACAAGTCAAAGCTGCTGACAATCAAGCAGCATATGGTTGACAAAATACGGCTGTTATCTGACGCAAGAAGGAGAATACAGAAGAGGGAGAGATTGATCAGGGAGAATTAGCAGTTTCTAGCAGACCCATCGCGCCTCTTCAGTGATCTCCCTGTTTTTGTCAAAAATCTACCAAAGCCCAATGAGTTAGAGACTTTTTGGAGAGAGGTATACAAGATCCCGAAAACACTTCCGAATAAGTGAAAAAAGGAACATAGGGGGTACTAAGAACTTTTCCGCTGCAGGACCAGATGGCATCAAGAACTTCTTGTGGAAGAAGTTTACTCCTACACACCAACATCTGGCCCGCACATTCACCTCATATTTAAAGTCAGAAACGCCCATTCCGCAGTCGCTGATGTCAGGATGCACTATACTCCTACCTAAAAAAGGCAACTTGTCAAACCCATAGAATTACAGGCCAATAACTTGTTTGAACACACTGTGTAAGATCGTCACAGCTGCCCTGAACAACATGATTGTTTGAAAAATTGCGCATATATGGAAAGAGATGTACAAACAACGTGGCTCGAACAAGAGCCTGGATTGACTACCGTAAAGCTTTCGTTTCAACCTCTCATATACTAAACATCAGTCTGTTGGAAAGCTTGCATCACACTCTTTTGCATCACACTTGTGCCTCTATTTCTCGCACTGAGAAATTCTCCTGGATACCTCTGTGACGACACTAATCATCGCGAGCATAAGGTCAATCATGTATTTTATATGGATGACCTAAAGATTTATGCTATTGATAAAAGCAAACTTCAGAGTTCATCTTGAAACATTCAGGACGTAACACCAGTGAAGGAGTCTCTCCGATGCAGATACAAGCGTCTTCTTTGACAGATTTGGTCTTGCAATCTGTCGGCGTTGAACAAGGTATCTGCGACCAACATACGTGCCGTGTCGGTTCCACGCTGTTTTTTTGTGGTAGTTCCATGGACGAAGCTCGAGCTGACGGCCTTTGATATCGCCACGCGTAAGATTATGCACATGCAGAAGTGGTTGCATATCAATTTGCCTGTTCCGCGATTACGCATGCTACGCCATCAAGGCGGGCGCGGACATCTGAATCTCCAAAACACGGGATGATTGGTAGAGGAGCGATCCTTTACCAAGCCGCGGAGCAGGCGGCCGAGATCCTTGGCCTGAATTTTAACATCGGGCGTGAGGAAAGTTAATTACTCCATCTATATGCTTCACTTCTAAAAGCCGAAGTGAGGAAAACAGAGGTTAAAAAATTTCGCTAACAGCTAGTTGACAAGAAAATGAACACTTTTACTTTTCTCAGATCATCAGGGCTTAATTCAGGTACAGAGAGTTTTATTTTCGCATGCCAGGACGGTGTCATTTCCACCTTAGTATACCGTGACCGCATTTTATATCAAGAAGTTCCCAGCAATAGGTGCAGAGCGTGTAATGCACACGCTGAGTACCTAGAACACATACTATCTAGGTGTCCCACTCGCGCGGGAACGACATATTTCTCCAGGCATAATGAGCCCTAAGAGTTACTTATTACCATCTTTGTCGCTCTTACGGTGTTGGCTGCAACCCTGCCCTGCCGAACGCTCGGAGGGAGATAGAATCAATTTTCCGAAACAAGAAGTGGCACATTTTCTGGAACTAGGATTTTCCGTCAGCAGGGTCCGTTGTACGCTCGAGGCCTGACATCATTCTCCAAGACTTCGAGAAACGAACTATATTCGTGATCTATTTTTCGGCTCCGACCGACTATAACATCACTGCCAAGGATAGCAGAAAGGAGGAGAGGTATCAAGGCCTTAAAAAAGAACTGCAACGACTTTATTCTAAATTTTCGGTTTAAGTAATTGTCCTTGTGATCGGTGCTTTCAGAGGTGCGAAACTATCACTGGTTCGAAATCTTAAGGCCTTACCCCCGTGCCTAAAATATGCCAAGGCACTTGCGAGATGGAAGCAGAAAGCTGTCATCCTTGGGTCGTTTCGTGTCCTCAAGACACACGAGGGTTTCGCCGGCCTGTCGCTGTGATTCCATCGTGCCCTGTGACCGCCCATCTCACGGTCGCGATACGTGGTCATAGGTGTGATACGTGGTCATAGGTGTGATTTACCGTAGCTCTACTAAGAGCCGGTGTCATTTGTAGATGGCAGTTGCTCCCAGTGGGATACTGCGAGGATTGCTTAACACCTTTTTAAATTACACACACACACACACACACACACAGATCAGGGGTAAAATGGGTTTAAAATAGGTAATATTTTACTCAGTTTTAAGCCGTAGATAGTGAACAATACAATAGCTGCAATTAAAAATAGGAATTATATTTTTTATTTAGATTGTTTAAATAAATGCTAAATAGCTAGTTGACTTGAATATAATAGGTTTACGATTTCTAAGAATTCCTATTTGAAATTACAGCTATGATAAAGCCACCGGAAGCGTCCTCAGGTTGCGGATAGAGGATCCCTGTACCAAGGGCTTCTGCTGAATATGGTTACAATAATTAATAAGCAGTCGCGGGAAATTGCCCAGGGATGGTTCTGAAGGAATTAACCCCCCAAGCGGAGGAGTAACAACCGTGCCATAAGCTAAATGGCACCTTGTTGAGGTGTTATAAGCGGTGACTCTGGGATACCAATCGACCTCTCAGAGTATGTAGCCTTATAACACCAAAACTTAGTGTAGTAAGTGCGGTTCAAAGCGATTGGACGCGCAGGGCTTCCGACAATGGGTCGGTCAACTATGCAAAATACATACACAAATAGTAGACAGATCGACTCAGGGACGACCTGCTGGAGTGCTACGATACCAGTATGGTCCCTAGAAGGAAAAGTTACATGGCGCGACTGCATGCTCTGTAGTGCGAGAAACACCCAGAGCACTCGCACTTTTCGCATCAACTTCTCCGAAACCGTGCTGAGGACCTCCGGAAGAGGGGTTATATGAGCGGAGCTCCTACTCTACCGCATTCAGAAAAAGCCGGCAACAGGGCAAGAGAGGCGAAACTGAGACCAACCGCGGACAGGCATTCAATAGAGGAAGAGCGATGCTTTAGCACCAGAGGAAACATCAACACCCAGGCTTCTTTCGAGCCCATTGACCTGACTGAACTGAATGACGCGCTTTGTGGAGATTTTTCCGTAGAGTCCGATCTTTGGACCATCAATTGTAGTGTGTATAATGCAGCGAGAACTTTGGCAGATGCAGACCGTAAAACAGAACTATTTGACGATAGGCGAAGTCTAGAGCAGAGGGAAAGGTGCGTTAGAGAAAATGAAGAGTTTTTCTGACACATCTCGACTCTTCTAAGACCCTCCAGTCGCGCTCGACCACCCGCCCAAACCAGAGGAGGTCGCGTAATTTTGATGAAAAGTCTACCTAGTCACCTATCACTACCGAGGAGGTGAAAAAAGTATTAAAAGGCATGGAGAACTACTCCGCTCCGGGACCAGATGGTATTAAAACCACCTGCTGGAAGAAGTTTTCTTCAACCCATCAGCATCTGACGCGCATTTTACTTTGTATCTAAAGTCGGAAAAACTTATTCCGAAGTTGTTGGTGGAAGGACGGACAGTGCTCCTGACAAAAATGGGAAATTGAGTTGACTCTAAGAATCACAGGCCAATAACTTGTATGAACTGGTCTGGAAATTCGGACCTATGTGGCGAGAGATGTACGAACAACACGGTTCAAATAAATGATGTGCATAAAGATTGATTCCGCTTTGGAAAACCAGATTTACTATCTTATCTGGAAAACATCGTGTGACAACTAACAATGTAACCGTTCAGAGATGTGTCTTTCAGGGTGACACCATGAGCCTTTTCCTCTTTTGCCTTACATAACTACCATTATCTCTCGAAGTTCGCCATTCCGAAGGGTATTTCTGCGGAAATCCCGGAGAGCGAAAGCATAAGGTCACTCATGTCTTTTACATGGATGTAATGGATGGATGTAATTTTACAATGGAGTTTGTTTTAGCGAATACGCCAAGGTTGATTGGAAGCGAGGAAAACTATATGACACGTTGGCGCTGGAGAGACCTATACATATCGGAACGTGCAACAGAGCCGCATTCAGGACGTGACTATTAAGGATACTCTCCAATGCAGATGCAAACGTCTTATTCGACGGATTTGGTCTTTCGAACTGCTGGCGAGGAACAAATTATCTGAAACGAATATTCTTGCCGTCCCGGCAGTACTCTATTCATTTAGAGTGGTTCCACGGACGAAGAACGAACTCAGATCCCTTGATATCGGGTCACGAAAGGTTATGCACATGAACAAAAGCAAGCACCTTAAGTCAACTGTTCCACGAATTTACATCTTACAGCTTCAAGGTGGTCGGGAAATACTGAAGCTCGTATGTCTTCACATATTTTAACGTTGAGTACCAACTAAAATTCATCTTCAAAAACTAGCAAAAGAAATTAATTATTCAATCTTAATTATCCTGCTTGAATTCAATTTGATTGAATTCAATTATGCTCGACTAATTCAAAATGTAGTACGGAGAGGGACGAGGTCAGGAGTGGCGTCATACGGCAAATGAAACACTTAGCACATTTTTTAACAGCACATCTATTGAAAATCTTATAGAAACACGGATTTCAGTTTTGAGTTAATTAACCAGTACGAGGCCATTGTTGGCCGACTTCGAGGTCAGTGGTAACGAATACACTTCTTATAACACTTTTTAAATAACATGAAATTAATGTTTGGAAAAAAACACTGATCCATCGTGAGGAAAGTTAATGATTTAATTCACGAAAAGATGAAGTTAGTAATCGGCGGAACATGCCGATTAGTGATGGTTAAATAATGAAGAGGTCATTTATTGAATTTACGTGATTTTACATATTCAAACAAGAGAATAGTAGCTCACCTAGGAAAGCTGTCGATCGGCGGAACGTTTTTAAGAAATTAAATGCGATTTAAGAATGAAAATCTAAAATTAAAATATGACGCGCTCAGAGGAAAAATGTGACACAGAGAGTTTTGGGGAAAAACAGTATACAAAAAGTTCCGAGGAAACACAGTAACCGAAAAAGTTCAGAGGAAAAAAGGTAAACAGAATCTCGAGGTATAAATGTTACTCGGAAATATTCGAGGAAAAACGTTATAGAAAATGTTGAGGGATAAAGTGTGATAGAGAAAGTTCCGAGGAAAAATGTTACAGGAAATGTTGAGGGGAAAAATGTTACAGAAAAAGTTACGAGGAAAAACGTTACAGAAAATGTTGAGGGGAAAAATGTTATAGAATAGTTTCCGAGGAAAAACGCTACAGAAAATGTTGAGGGGAAAAATGTGATAGAAAAAGTTCCGAGGAAAAACGTTACAGAAAATGTTGAGGGGAAAAATGTGATAGAAAAAGTTCCGTGGAAAAACGTTACAGAAAATGTTGAGGGGAAAAATGTGATAGAAAAATTTTAATCTCAATCGAGTTGAAACTCAACATTTCTCTTCACAATTAGCCATATAATACGAATAAAATATCGCTTTTCAAATATCACCCCCATAAGTCTGTTTCATAGGGTCCCAAAGAAAACTCATAAGTGAAAAAATGGGTTTTGCGAGAATTTGGCGCTAATTATGATTCTTTTTACGGTTTCTTTGATGCGAATTGTTTCTAATATATAAAACATTACATTATACTGAAAATTAGATATTTTAATGAATTGTTTAAACAATTTATTATTGTTTTTAGCAATTTTCTCATAGAATGCAGTTAGAAAGACGCGGCTTTTTCACAAATTTTCCATTTGTTGTCCAATTTTCAATTAAATGGAAGGGACAGTTCATCAATGTTAATAATAGTGATTGTTTAAACAATGTATTATAAATAGTAATGATATTATATTTGAATAATGCTAGAAAGATGCGTTTTTGTTTAATTTCTGGCTTTTTGCCCAATTTTCATTTAAAGTGACGTAATAATAAATTCAAGTTAACAAATTATTGTTTAGACAATTTATCATAATTATTAATAAT
>CAKNWT010249019.1:16086-27005 GCA_932066315.1 Andricus coriarius | reverse complement strand
CAGTTTGGTGTCTTAATAAATATTGTTAACAGTACCATATTCAAACTTTTGTTAAATTATAAGTATAGACAGGCAATCACAAAACTATCAGTAGCCCTTTTAGTCAATGGGTATTTTTACTATAATCAACATACTTTTACATCCCCCCCTTCCAACTGTAGTTAAGTTATGGTATCCAGAAACAATAAGATATGGGATTTGAAACTTTTTAGTATTTATGATAATACATGCTTTTCAGGTAAAGACTTATACATATAAATATTTATACATATATAATAAATATTCACGAACGATGTATATAGCTTTCAAAGATAATAAATTAAGCAATTTATACCTTTAGGACTAATTTCAGACCTAATATAGTCAGGATAAGGTTTTTGTTGGTTATTTATTAATAATTTTATATACTTTTTTAAGTAATGAAATTTCTATGAAGTAAGTGCATTTAACAATAATATAATGCAGGTTTATGTAAAGTTTTATGGGATTTGGTAGATTTCATGCTTAGCGGGTGATTCTCATACACATAAAAATGTCCATTGTTAATTAAATTTGAAGTAATGTTTCACTATGTCAAACACATTATGGGAAAGACATAAAGATGGATTGCATTTTGCTGTTTTGCTAGTTGTTGCTGGTACAAAGTGGGCAGCCTGGCCGAATACTTCATTTTCAAAATTTCCTGATTTTTTCTTCGCCAATTTTTCATTTTCCCTGACCATTATAATATTCGAATACCAGCATTTTTATCTTGTAATATTTTTAGCATATGATGCCTTGCAAACAGAATAAAACAATATTTTAGATATGTCCTTCTTGGCCCCGGTTTTTTTTGTGTACGCAATTTTCTTTGCAAAAATGGTATAGCTATCACTTTTAGAAGAAACAAGAATTAGGGGAAGCCTCCCTACAGTGGATAGAAAAAATCTGTACACTGCAGTAGACACAGAGTATGACCTTAATTAGAGAGCTCTTATGACACAAATGAAACTGATATGTTCAGCTATGTGATAAAATTTCAGTAAAAATGAATTTAAAAGCCAATAAAAAGTTTTTGGTATTATTTTAAGTGGTAGAAATTTTTTCCACTGTTGGCAATCCGCCATACAGTGGACAACCGATTCTACACTGCAAAGCTGCTTAGAAAAATGTATTTATATATAACTACAAAATTTATTTGATACCTACGCAACTATAAGAACAAACAAAAAAATGGCGCAATGTCTATTTCAGATAATTTTATGTGATAATGGTTATGTTAGGTTGGGATGGCATAACCTTTCCGCGTCAAAAGTAACTAGAAAATATCTATAAAAATATACATGGTGATCAGCTGACTCTGCTATTGCGTATGTGCACCATCCTGTGAGCGTAAATGTTCTCTATCACTTTTTACTGAAACCCTACTGTATGAAAAAGACGCTGCTATCCACAGTAGGGAAGTAAAAGTCTCAAGCAATATGTTTATAACAATTATCTGACAGAGAATATATCATTCTTCAGTTGAAAATATTACAGTGTAATAATCAAGTAACATATATTATTCTAAAAAATTGCTCCGAGAAGATTTTATTTACTTGAAAAAAATTACGAATTTTCAGGACAAAGTGACTTGATCATGTTAAAAACAATAAGTTTTTGTTTGTTTGTTATTATAATTGATTAGAACACCAAGTTTCATATTGAGATACATTTTCGTCAGCATAAATCGCACGAACTCTGTAAATTAGGTTTACTTTAGGCATTTCACTATTATTAACAATTGTACAGTTTAAACAGTATAACAGTAGAAAGCTATCCACTGTAGGGAGATTTCCCCTATTATAATATTCTAAATGTGAAGAATAAATATAGGAATTTAAAATAACTGTTCTAAGTAAAAAGCTTGAACTTTATTGCGATTTGATACGTACAGCTCTCTGCTGATATATGGTAATGGAAAAATCTTAATGAGAAATATTTGCGAATGAAAAATATAATTATAGATTAAATTCATGCAAAACAGCCGTGATTTAAGAGATCATTTTTTTATAATGTGAAGCGCTAATACATATAATAATAAAAGGCAAAAATATCATATGACAAAATAACGCAAACAAATAAACCTTTGCACTATAATGGCCAATTTTGTGTTGGAGATATTGTAAACAGAGTTATAATTTGAATATTTCCTGATGTCATGAATATTTAATGAAATTTTGAAAATTATTTAGAATTTCCAGGATCATTATAAAGATTAAGTCAAGCGTAGATATTAAATCCCAAAAATTTTTATAATTATCCATAGATTTGGTAAAACCCTACAACTGAATAAGAAATAACAAAATGAGAAGTAATGTAAAAATATTCTTAGGTTAATAATGAAATGGATTTTATACAATCAGTTTAACCTATCTATGACTTTTGTCTTCTTTTTCTTTCATATTATTTCAATACTAGCAAAAATACCGCTCTACGCGCGGTAATTACAGGTTCCTTCTTTTGATTGCCTAATTTGCAAATCAAGATTCGCGGTAGCAAATCGTCGCCAAGTACACAAGAAAGCTCCCAAGTATCCTTATCTGGAATGATAATGTATTTGGGATCTTCCGTGGATTATCGGAGCTATTCGCAAACGAGTTCAATTAAATGCAGCGGTATGTTAATGCCTTAGAAACTGCGAGATGAAAATGTTTAAAAACTTTAAAAACAACCAATTTTTAACCTATGCTCACCTCTACATCCTAATCTATTAAACTGATTGGTACCAAATTTTAACAAGAAGTCAAGAGCAACAGATTATAAACAAATGTTTCTAGAATTTCCGATATCTTGAATAATTTTTTAATTTGTACGTATTTAATGTAAAATACGAAGATTAAAAAATGACATAAGTGGTGAGATTTTAAAAAATTCAAGAAATCGAAAATTCTTGCAATACATATCGAGAATATGTTACTACAGACTTCCCATTGAAATTTGGTGTCAAACGGTTGGATAGATTAGACTGTCGAGTAGAGCACAGGTGAAAATTTTTATTTTTCTACAATCATTCAAGGAAACGCATTGTTTATTCAAGAGAATTAAATATATTTCTGTAAAATCCTATAGAAAATAAAGCATTGGTTAAGTTCAGTATACTCAGCCACTCTTTTCATTTTGAATTGAAATTGAAATATCCAGTAGAAGTTTTAATTAAATAATATGGCACATTTAATTCGATTACTTAAATTAATTTTTATAACAAATAATTTAAAATATTTAACTGGTCATGATAAGTGAATTAGTAATTTAATTTAAAGTAATTGAGCATACCTTTCTAATCATTTCAACATCAAAAATATCTGCGATGCAGAAAATCTACCAAATGAAACTATATTATATATGATAATAGTCATAATAAAATATATAATGAAACTTTTTTATGAAATGCCTTACAGAAATTTTTAAATAAATTTAAAGAAGCTAATATATATTAGACATTATGAAGCCTAGCGAAGTTGAATGTTTAAAAAAATAATTTACATAAAAAATTGCTGGTATAGGCGATTAATGGTACAATATAAATCCTTGTGGGAAACTTTTTTAAGAAGTTTCTTTTTATATTTTTTTATGAATATTTTTTTCCAAATTACTTGGCGAACTTTGATTTCACAAATTTATATTGTCGTTCTCTACCTTCAGTAATCTGTAACTTTTATTCAAATATCAGATTTTATCCCAGCAGGAATTAGAAGCTGATTCATTATGAACATTTTTTTGTGAAGATTTTTGAAGATTTGCTAACTTGTTTAATTTTAAATGTTTATAGTTGAAAATCAAAAAATTTTGAAAATATTTTCTAAATAGGTCTATCTTGAAGATTTGCAATTGATGATCCTTCATATTTTAATGTATATAATTTTAAAGGATGAATTTTGACGTTTTTTTGTAGTAGGTCAATTTTGAAGATTTAGAAAGGAAAACTCTTCAATTTAAAAAATTTATAAATAAAAAGAAAAAATTGAAGAAACTTCCAATGTAAATTATCAAAATTATAGCAATTTTTATTTCTACATTTGAAACTTGGACAAATTTCATTTGTCCATTTTAAAAATTGAAAAATTTTCAATTTCAAAGATGTATAAATAAGAGGTCTTAAATTTTGATTCTTTTTAAGATCAAAAGTCCAGTTTTTCATTCTAAATATTCCAAATTAAAAAATTTTTAAATACATATTCAAAGCTCTAGAATTTTCGAGTGTTGTAATTGAAAATTCTTTAATTTTAAAGATATACAAATAAAAATTCCTAATTTTTGAAAATCAAAAGTCAAGTCTTACATTCTAAATTTTCCAAATTGAAGTAATTTCGAATATAAATCATCAATGTTGAAACACTTTAAATTGTAAAACTTAAAACTTGCATAATTTTATAATTGTAAATTTCTGAAATTAAAAACTCATCAATTCTTAAGATTTATCATATAAATTTCTCTGATTTTTAAAGAGTAATAATTGATAATTCTTGAATTTTGAAAATAAAGCATTACAGATTATTCAACTTTCAAGATTTATATTTTGAAGGTATGTAATTTGGAACGTTTATTTCTTGTTGAATATTCAACTTTTGAAGACATAACATTAAAAACTCTTCAATTTTGACGATTTATAAATAAAAATTATTGAATTTTCATGATTTTAAATATGAAAAAAAAGTTTTAATTTCTAAATTGATCAAATTGAAGAAATTTTGAAAAAGGCATCAAAATTGTAGAATTTGGAATTTCAAACTTGCATAATTTTTTAATTGTAATTTTTTCAAAATTAAAAAATCTTTAATCTTAAAGGTTTACAATCCAAAGTTCTACAATTTAAAAAAGTTAAAATTGAAAACTCTTAAGCTTCAAAGGTTAAAAGTCAACCTTTTATTTCTGAATTTTCCAAATTCAAGAAATTTCAAATGTAAATCATCAAATTCACAGAATTTTCAATGTTTAAACTAAAAAATTACATAATTTTCTATTGTAAACTTTCAAAATTAACTCTTCAATTTTTAAGATTTACAATTCGAAGTTGCACAATTTTGAAGAGTTACAGTTGAAAATTGTTGATTTTCGAAAGTATAGAAATGCAAATTATGGAAGAATTATATTCTGAAGATTTATATTTTAAATGTACGTAATTTTTAACTTTTTTGGAATAGGTCAATTTTGAAGATTAATAAATTAAAATTCTTCAATTATAAATATTAGCAATTCAAAGCTCTTCAATATTTAATGTGTATAATTGAAAATGATACAATTTGGTATGCCTTTTTTTGGAATGGTTGAATTTCGAAAATAAATAATAATTCAATTTTAAAGATTTAAAATTGAAATTTATTTTTTGGGAACTCTTATAATGGTTGACATATGTATTATGTAACATATGTTTCCGTATATAAAACAGGATCTGTAGCTGTAATCAGTTGTTCAAGGAATTTCCCCAATACTGCGCCTAATTTTGATTGGCGAGACTTTTATGTTTTAATTCAAACTAAAGAATTTCTATTCAATTGAAACAATTTAAAGTGGAAATATAATTTTATCACAGTGAATGAATAAATTTTAAAATTATTTATATGATAATTATCAATTTTCCCTATACAAAGAGATGTGCCGTCGTCCATAGCGTTCCAAATATTTTGAAATTTTAATTGTTTGCAAGTTTTAACGTATGTAGGTTTTATTTCAATACGCAAATAATTTAAAATCAATATTTTAATAAATATCATTTCGTATAATTTATAACGATTTTATGGTGAAGTGGGCAATAATTTTAATGCGATGGCTGATATGCTTACTTCGCAGAGAAGAATTTATATCATCGTTGAATGTACTGGAATATACTACAGTCAACGGTGAGCAATAAAAATTACGAAACATTTGAAATTATCAGACTTGAGTGTTTTATTATGTGGATTACATTTTTATACATGTGATTCTCGTTAAAATGTGAAAAATTGTCGATGATTAACGTCATTCACATTTCGTCGATGCACACATATTTTATAATTTTCTATAATTATTCTACACCACCTGAAATATGCGTCATGAGGCAAAAAAATGTACATATTGCTTGAGCAACCTTCGAGATCATTCCAATATTCGGGTCCACGAAAGCAGGACTTTAATATGAATGTCGTGGCTGCACAACAGGTGGCGCACATCCTCCATTATATTTGATTCATCCTCCACAAACATTTATTGTTATTATATATTATTATGTAAACTACCATATCGTTTTTAAGTGAATAAATTTTCCAAATTGAACTATTTCACATTAAATTCTCTAAAGTTAAACAATATCGTGTTCTAAATGCGCTCCTGGTTGATAAACTAGAAATTTTAAGCGGTTAAAAGTTAATTATTTCACTATTTGAAAAAACGATGTTTCAGCATATTTGAACAATTAATCTTTAAATAATAGAAAACGTCTTTCTACACGACCTACCTACCTTCTCCGCAATTTTTTTGGAGGCATTTGTATGTTTTTCTTGCGAAATTAAGGTATTTACCACTATCAAGGACTGCACAAACTGGGTACTATTTATTAAAATTAACATTGTTTCATAATTATAAACTGCAAACAAATTCCATATTATTTACATTTTTGCCAAATTATATAGATACCCACTGACAATTAACTAAGAGTAGCACCTTAAGTGACCGAGTATTTTTCTATACGAAATCTAGTTTTATCTACTTTCTTCTGATAAAGTTAATATTTTCCAGTTAAAAAATGTAGATCGCTTGTTTTATATATAAGAAGGGCATTTTGAATAATTGTTCTGATTAAAATGAGAATTCACCTTTCTGCTCAGTTCTTCGTGTTCGATGAAGATGGCAAAGGTGGCCAAAAATAAAGTTGTGATGGCTTCAAAAATAAAGATAAACGTATTTTCGAACTAAGTTAGATTAAGTTTTTTCTAAATTTATTCAAATAATGAAATGTAAGTTAAATCAACTTAGAATGTAATTGGGATCAGAGCTTTAGTACCTTGGTTGATATATAGCTTATAGGATAAGGATACTAAAGCCTTTTCTCAATTACAATCTAAATTAAAAATTAAGATAAAGTGCCGTAATTAAACAGAATACAAATCCAAAATATCAGAGGAAAATAAATATATGGAACGTTTAGTAATTTGTGACGTAATGTAGAATACCATTTGCATGGTTGTAAAATCATAAATAATGTTTTATTGATTTGAAGAAATATACAGCATACCATTTATTAATTTGATTATTTTTTTAATTTATAAATTATAATTAGGCTCTAGTATATTTTAATAATATATTTGATAATAAACATTTATAATACGTAAAATCTATTCACAGCAAGCATGTTGTTTTTTGTATAGATGATTACTTACCTAGTAATAAGAAAGCCAATGCGACTTTTCCAATCATTTTGAATTTTCATTGAACCAAGCCTCTTTTGGGGAAAAAGCTTGTCAAAAAGCATTGTTCTGAAAGAAATTGAATACTTGGAGAATGATAATATTCGTCATTACAATTGTTTTATATGGATTGACGTGTTGAGCAATTTTCAAGGTTCGGTGCAAATGAAAATAAGTTAGAGATCTCGCACTGTGTAGTGTATTATGTTAAAAGACGCTCTTTTTTGATAATGTACGAAAATATACAACTGCCGTAATTTAACTTCAAAGTAAAGAGATATTCACAAATACAAAAATATAATTTTGTTTTAAATATTCATATAAGAAAAATGCGAATTTAGAGGCCACTTGTTTGCTCGTGATGTTTATTAGAATAAGAATGAGCAAACAATATTGAACTAAATTTTGCGACAAGTAAACCTAGGCAATATGAATGTGATCGATTTTGTAAGAAGTGATTGCAAAAATAGTGATAATAATTGCAATATTTTCTTAAGTTACGAATACGTAATGAAATTTCTGCCATTGTTTAGAATTCTTAGTATCATTTAAAAGATTAATTTTTCTTAAACGTTGATATTGTGTCTACAAATTCTTGCAAATTTTTCCATTGATTTTGTAGAAGCCTAAGTCTGGGAAAAAAGTATAAGAAATAATAAAGTGCTTATACTCAGACAATTAATGCAAAAAATATAAAATTATTATTGAAGTTAAGGTTGAAGTAGATTTGATACACTTATATAAAACTATTTTTAATTCTTTTATCCTTTTTCTTCTGTATTATTACAATATTTCACTTATACCAAAAGATGTACCCTGAACCATAGCATTACAAATGTTAAGAAATTTGCATTTATTAAAAGTTTCAACGCAAATCATTTTCTTACAACAAATAAAAAAATTATTACTTAAATGAATGATTATTTCATAGAATTTACGTTTTTCTAAGACCAAAATTCGAAAATCATAACATTTTAAGGGGCGGGGATATTTTTTACAGCATATTTATATTTTCACGTTCCCATTTCTTTCCAAATAACAAATGATAATTAATTCCAGGCTATAAGTAGAATTCTATTAATTAATATTTCCAGATTATTGAATCATTTAATTAACACTTTGAACAGGCCCTTTTAACCTATAATCTTAATACATTTTTTGAAAGAGTAAGGAAGTTAGGGTCATTTTTTTTATTTGAAAAATCGATTTTTAGATTAAAAAACCCATTCACATACTTTAGCGTTGAATCAAGAATAGACCAAATTCGTTGATTCGAGGAGAACCGATTGACCTATAATACATACATATATACATTTGATTGAAGAGTAAGAAAATTATGGTAATTGTATTTTAAAAATCCGTTTTTTATATTTAAACTTTTTACATTAAAATAATTCAAAATTGATACAGGAATGGAAAATATTTCTTGATTTGACACAAATCGATTAACATATAATATTAATAAATTGTAATGAAGAGTACGGAAGTTAAGGTGATTTATATTATTTGAAAAATCTGTTTTAAACAGAAAAACTTTCTTCTTCAACATAATCCAAGGTTAATATAAGTGTAGAAAAGACTCCTGGATTCGAAACATTATGATTGACTTATCATAATGATAATATTTTCGTATACGTGATGAGCTCGTTTTGAAGGTTCGGTCAAATGTAAATCATTTTAAGGTTTAGCAATCCATTTTTGTCCCACACTATTTATTCGCTTTGAACCGTTTTTCAAAATCAAAGTTTTTAAATTTGAAATATATTTGCGTCATACAATTTTTTATAAAAAATGTGGTCAATTGTTTATTTAACAACTTAACTGATTTTTTTTTTACTTTTGAGAAGTACTATTTTTTTAAGATTTGCAGATATATCAAACAAGATCTAATATTTGTGCTAGAACTAATTATAAATAATTTTCAGTGATTGAGAATAATGTCAAAAATGGTTTATTACGTTATAAACAAATTAATGAAGAAAAGTTGTTTTTCGGGATTGGCATTATTTAGGTAATTGAAATCCAGAAGTTCTTTATAAAATGTGAGATACATTAATGTTTCTTTACGATTAATTGAAAATAGATGCTATTTGGCAATTATTTCAACATTTCGATGAACAAATTTACAGATCAAATATTTTTCAAGAAATAGGCCTAATGTTTTTGTATAAAATTAACTAAGAATATCTTTCGGATGACTCTTTGCTATTATACTTCGAAAATTTATAAGAATCGTAAATTACTTAGACAATTTTCAAGAAAAAAGTCAGAATTTGGCTATTTTTTAAAGAATACGCTCCATTTGTTCACGGAATTCACGAATAATGTCGTTCCGATGACTTTTCACTATGATAATTTGTAAATTCATAATAATTGTTTTTCCACGAATGGGATCATTTTTTACGAAATCAACTAAGAGAGACTTTGAGATGATCGCTCGCTTTCATATTTTGAAATTTTTAAAGAATTATTGATTTTTAACACAATGTTTATAAACAAATTCAGTGTTCGGCTATTTTCCAACGAATAAGGTCAATTTTTTTCGGAATCAACTAAGAATGTCTTTGCAATGACTTTTCGCTATGATAATTTCCAAGTTGATAAAAATTGTTGATTAGTTATAAAATATTCATAAAGAAATTTAGGGTTGGAATTAATAATCTTGTTCAATTTGGAAAGTATCATAGAAACGAGTTACCGGAAAAACATTAGTCGATTCCGTGAACAAAATTAAGTGTTTCCGTTGAAACATAGCCAATACATTAAATTTGTTTAAGAATATTGTTCATATAATCGACAATTGCTGTAAGTTCTGAAAGTATAATACTGAAAAGTCATCGCAAAGACATTCTTGGTTAATTTCATTTAAAAAGTGAGCCTGTTCGTTGAAAAATAGTTAAACTCTGAATTTAATTATAAAAATTATTTAAATCAATAATAATTCTTGTAAATTTGCAAAGTTAGTATCGTAGCAAATAGTTATCGAAAATACATTCTTAGTTGATTCCGTCTCAAGAAATTGTGGCTAGAGGAGAGTACCCGAATATGAGATATTCTCGTAATATGAGATATCGGGGTTTTAGCTAAACTAAAAGGCGCACTCTTTTGATTCTATCACTAACTTGTAGCCCTTAAAGAAAAAGTAATTTCGTGGTGAAGCCATTTTTTTATTGTGCTTCTAAAGATTATGAGCAAACTGTTTGTGAAATCGGTGGTGGTCGAGTTCTTTGAAGGGAAGTCTTTAAACCCTATTTATTATGTATTAAATAAATATTTAGCAGTAAAGTCTGCCTGGATGGATAGGGATTGAATAACTAAGTAGGAAAATATCGATAGTGTTCAAGTTTTTTAATGTACTGATTAGGCGTAGTAAATGCGTAGTTGTACGGTGTGGTTCTCATAATATGAGATACCTGTGGTTCTACACACATGCGAAAGTGATCAGCGTCAGCTGATCACTACAACAGTAGATTACAACAGTAGAATTACAACTAGTTCAGACTACAACAGTAGAACACC
>CAKNWT010249019.1:966-15429 GCA_932066315.1 Andricus coriarius | reverse complement strand
GGAGAAGTTTACATGTATATTTTGATTAAATACTCAAAGTTGGTGTACAGATTGTGCTGTTAATATATATTTTTTATAAAAGTTGCAGAAATTGAAAAAATTATATAATTCTTTTTAAATGGTCTAAGAAAGGCGCATTGAAGTATTTTTAAACCAAATTCAAAAGTATTTTCGATTTTATGCTCGGTCCCTTACTTGGTTTATAATGCTTTTTATAGTTGAAAATTAATTAAGAAACTATGTTATTGTTCAAAAAATTGGTTGAAAAAAAGTCGCATTGAGATATGTCAGAGACGAATCAAAAGGTGTTTTCTGTTTTTCGATAAAACCTTTGTTTATAATTAAGTACAATAGTTTGAAATCCGTAGATATAGGAAACTTCAGGGTACTAATAATTCTAGGACAAAAATTAATTAATATTTTTCTTCGCATTTGTTCTTCATTAACTTAATATCACTCCGTAGGAAGGTTAGCATATTGAAATATTAGCTTATTGAAATAGCTAGAAAGGTCTGACTAACTGAATTAAACAAGTTAGTAAGGATTTTCAGCGATAAACAGTCAAATATTACTGATGGAAATTCAGAGCAGCTTACAAAACTTATAATTAATTATTAAAAGTAATTTCCCCTTTTCCAGCTTGAAATACTTATATGATTGAAAAGTTAATGAATTTTTTGAAGAGCCAAAATTCAAAAGCATCCAATTTAGCAAAGACTTCTAGCAGCTTCTTTGGACTAAAATAAGTAATTATTGTATTGATTTATTTTTCAGTAAAATTATTACAATTTTTAGGCTGTGAAAATACATTGTTTAAAGCTATGAATGATCAATAAAAGAAATAAATATATTTCTGAAGAAGGGTTAACAGTAAGGCTGCAGAATCAATTCAAATAAAACCATTTATGCAAAAGATAAAGAATTTCTATAGTTTAGAGTAAACATTTTTGCGTTTATTGATAGGTTTTTAATTCTAATGGTACTTTTGTTACCAAAATTTTATTTGTGTAGACGAATACTAGTAAAAAAAGTCAGGAATGTCATCCAAACGACCGATTCCGCACAGTAGACCAAAACAAGTTCTGTGCGCTTTAAAAAATTATTCGTTTAACAAATACCAAACAAAAGAAAACAATTAAATGAGCCAAAGGTAAATCGAATAATTTCAGCTAAAACAGCTATCAAATAAATGATCTAAACAAATAATAGGTTAAACAATTAATCGCCTTGAGTGCGGAAATGATTGCATTTTCAAAATATTTAATCATCTCCGAACTTCAGGTATTTTAATCTTTAAATGATTATTTTCTTGGATCCTTCATTTACTATAGTTGTTTCAACTAAATTAATTCGATTATTCTTTTGCTGATTTAACCATTTGTTTTGTTTGGCATTTGTTGAACGATTAATTGGTTGAAGCACACAGCATTAGCTATCGCTAAATCAAATTTTTAGCCTGTAATATTCATACGATTGGAAACTTTGCTTTTTACAAAATAAAAGTGTATTATATTCCATATTATTACATCGCAAAGCTTTTTTGAAAAATTTTCTCAGAAACTTTGTATTTAAGAAACAAACTCATATAAATATAAAATTGTGAAGTTTCACTAATGACTAGTCAAATTCTACCAATTTCATTAGAGAAAAGTGACCTACTAAAAATTAATAGAAAATTTCTAATCGAATTAGATAAAATATTTACTAATTTGGTACTAAAAAACAGCTGTCTGCTTCGTGAAAATATGTGAATTTATTCAGGACTGTATAGTGTATGTTAGGGCGTATCGAAAAAAAAAGAAGTTCTTCATTCGTAGTTCATTCACATATCTATACAGCAATAATTTCATTGAAATATTTTTACCCTGCCTATACGACCTTGAAACATTAAAAAAAAATTGGCTTTGCTCGCTACGTTCCTAGAGTTACATCAATCTTATTTGCTATGTGTCCATTACATATATGACATATGTTATCGAGAATAAATTTTTAATATATCGCAGCAATAATGTATGAACAAGGTCACCATTAATATAATTTGTATTGACTCTTGATTACAAGAAATTTTCGAAAAGTGACATATTGTTTTTTATTTTACGATACAATTAATTATGAGAGTTCGAATGAAGTAAAAATGTTTTCTAATATGCTATAACTTGAGTACTTATGTAACTTTTTAGCAATATTTTTAATGGATTTCTCACTCTACAGATACAAATTTAGGTATAATACAAAACAATTTTACTCGAATAAGAGGCCGAAAATTTTTTGATCTTGAAATAAAAAGCAAAATTTTACTTTCAAATATTTTCTTGTAATTCAACGTATTACCAAAAATTATTTTAAGATCAACCTTCTTCATATATATTCTAAAAAATAGCGAAAAAGTCCATTTTTGAAGATTCTGGAAAATTTCAGTTTCTCGTTTGGACAAGGTAAAACATATTTCAATTATTAGAACTACGAATGACGGATTTTATTTTTTTATACGTCCTTATGTATATATAAATTAAAAAAACGTTATAGAAATGAGGTACGTGATAAATGGAATATTTTAGTCAAAGAACGCAATTGTGTAATTCTTCACCTTGAAAATATTTGTGCTCCGCTCACCGAATTTCGGCGAACTTTGCTTCCATTTCTATTGCGACATACAGTGTATAATTGTACATATTATTGAAGATTCTTGGTAGGAAATCATCGCCAATGTAAAAAAACGTCTATTCTCTTTTGACATATGCTTCCGGACATTAATTTTTAAACTTAATTAATTAACCTCGAATTCTTTGAAATTCTTTATAAGAATTGGAATCCTTTTGGAATTCTTTAGAATTCAGTTTCTAAGACAGTTGTTGAAAAATAATAAAAAGGTACTCAATGCACACATATATGATTTTTGTAGATAAGGATTCTTGGTACCTTTTTTTAGGTCGAGTATTGCCTTCCGGTAAAATTTGCCCAATTTTTAATTTTTTTCCAGCATATCTAATCCCCGACGCAATTTCCTTGTTTTCGGGTTTCTGGAGAATTCCAAAGAATTCAAAGGTAATTTCAAGAAGTTTATTATTTAATTTCCGGAAAAATAATCCGGAAGAGAAAAGTGAAGCGTGATCCCAAAATTCGACTTTTGATTTTTCGCGATCGATGCCCCCTAATTTGTTAGGTTTTCGAAAAATAAAATTCTTTTTTCTTCTTCTTCAAATTCGTCAAAATTACCCCTTTCCCAAGTTCTTGAAATTAACATAAGGTTTCTAATCGGATAGCTCGCCCTTCGAAAAAATTGAATAGAGGAGTACTTGTTATTAACTCTTGGTATATTAAAGTTTGGTCACTTCTTAGAGAATATTCAAGTAATAATTTTCACTCAATATAGGTTTTTATTTTAACCCCCCCCCCCCCCACCGTTTTATTGTGCCCGGAAAATACCCCAAAAAGTGCAAAGAACAGTTTTATGTAAAATTTATGCTAAATACGGTATTCTATGGAATTTTTTCAACATTATTTATTTCTATTCGATAAGTAACAAGTTCACAATAATTTTCAACTAATTATTAATTGTTTCAATAATTATTATTTGTTGAAACGATATTTTTTGCAGCATACTGTTCCATTGATCAAACAATTTCTACTTCTATAACTTTTCCAGCCAAATCGTGAAAATTTAGTATTTTCTGAAATTAGGAACACAGTTAACGAATATCAGGGATCATATTTTTTTGTTTAGGATATTTGACAATTATTTCAAGAATTTTTATTTGTTGAAACAATTTCCCGCCCTGTAAATTGTGAAAAGTTATTATTTTCTGGAATTAATGACACAGTCAACGAATAATAAGAGTGATATTTTTGGTGAGGGACAGTTTGAAATTATTGAAAAATTAACATCTCTTGCTCCTTTTCATAGAAAACATCGGCAAAATTCCAGTTTTTCGGAATCTCGTATACTATGTCGCTTATTATTCAGTATTTGCTTATCTCAAAGAAAGCGCTCTGAAAAAATAACCATCCATGAAAAGGCGCAAGTGGATCATTATTAATTTTTTTAATAATTGCAAGCTGTCTTTCACAACAAATATCACTCTGATCATTTATTAACAGCGTCATTAATTCCAGAAAGTAATCACTTTTCAAGATTTGCAGAAGGAAAACTTGTTTAAACAAATGTTTAATTTCTTAAGAGTTGACTAAACTTTATTTCACAAAAAGTTAATGAAAAGGACAGATTTTTTCTAAAACCGAGCCTATTTCATTCAAAGAACCTTATGTTAATTTGAAAAGCCCGGGGGAAAGGTTCAATGTTGACCTACTTATAGAAAAAATACGGAAGTTCTTTTTCCGGAAAACGATCAAATTGGGAAGCATTGATCATCGAAAATCGAAAGACAAATTTGTATAGGTATAAATTTGAATTATCCTAAGAAACATACATATTATCAATGCATATTTGAAGCCTCGGTAGATATCACGTTGGAGCAACAGAAATTCATCATATGACCAGGGCTGCCCAAGGCTTTTCGTTTCTATGTCATATTCTTCGTCATGTGACAAAGTATATCAATATATGCTTATAAATTCAAATAAGATTTACGCAGAACAGACGTATGTTAATTAAGTGTTATCTCTGACATGGCTTTGTTTAAAGAACTTTCAAGATCTTGATTAGCTTTTCAGAATTTGCGCATTAAGTATAAAAAATTGAAATTTAGAGATGACACAAATGATATAATTTTACAAATATTCTAGATATCGAAAATTCCTGAAATACGCAGCATTATTATGATGCTGCACTTCTTAAAAATAAAATATGTATAAACAAAAACTATAAACTTATATATGATATTATAAGTATTTGAATTTGAAGAACTGAAAACGCGAATATGCGAAACATTGTGAAAATTTTGTTTAAAAGTATATTGTTCAATTTCGTATAGGTATTTATCGTTTTCATTCTGATTCTGATAGAATTTTTAGTCCTCTTTGAATATCCGTTGCAATTTTTTTTTTAACTTGAAAATTCACCAAATGCCGGTTGTTTTCTTTAAAATATTCAAAATCAATTTACTTAAAAACCCAGCGTTTTTATTTCTCTTAATTTGTTTCTAGATTCGTCCTGGTATAAAGAGTATATTCCACAATAATTTTCCCTATGCTTGCTTCTTCGAGGGAAGAGAACATTTTTTCTGTCTAAAAAACGAAAATTCATATTTGTTGTCAAAACGACAAAAGCTACGAAAAATGTCAAAAGAATAAAATTATTTCATCTAAGAAGTTCTAGAAAAATAACTCCTGATAAATTTTTCAATCTCACGTTATTTCTGAGTTTTTTTTTCTAAATTAGAAAGCACTAAATTTAGCAGTTTTAACAACGTGTTGGTGGAAGAATAATGACATACGTTAGAAAAAATAGAGAGTATCTATTGTTTCAAAAATACCGATTTAAATGAAAAAGTTTGATGTAAAAGTTGTTGAAAGTGTTAGATTATGTTCGTCTTTGTTTTCTATGACACCATAAAATTATATTGGTGAGAAAAAATAAATTTCAAAGGATTTGATCAATATTTTCGCAAAAATCTCGAAAATAGCACGAGATACAAGGAAGTTTCACAAGCCATTTTTGTTGAACTTTTTTAGGGTAACAATGTTGTTGTCCTGACTTATATTGCATCTTGTGTCGTTTTAGCAAAAAACGTTAATTTTGACTTTTCAGAAAACAATGCTTACTTTCCAAGAAGTGGGCAGAGAACAGACTACCATGGAGGATTCAAGAGGAAAAGAACGCTGTGGTTTTTCAGTAAATTGACTTTGAAAATTTTCAACGTATTCTGAAAGTGGACTAAAAATCTGGCAGTGTTAGGAAGTAACAGCTATATACCTATAGTAAATTGCAAAATATACTTTTTAAGG
The DNA here is from genome assembly GCA_932066315.1 of Andricus coriarius. Classification (NCBI taxonomy): domain Eukaryota; kingdom Metazoa; phylum Arthropoda; class Insecta; order Hymenoptera; family Cynipidae; genus Andricus; species Andricus coriarius. The sequence continues at coordinate 9,525 of CAKNWT010249019.1, read as the reverse complement.
AAATTCGAACCATTTTTCAATAATTCGCGTTTTCAGTTCCTAAAATTCCAATACTCATAATTCTGTCAAACCAAATTTTTTGGCAAATCGTTAAGATACTTGTCGTCCTATTCCCTTTAAAAAACAACATATTTGAGTGCATATCGAAAACATGACGTAACCTTCTTAAACAAGTGACGTTAGCTTGGATTGTTTAATATGAGTAAATTCTGTAAAGGCGCCTGATAGAAGATAAGTCTCCTCAATTAGGTGAAATCTCTTGAATTCTGTGAAATATTCTTCAATTATTTGATCACCCCAGTTTGGTTCCAAATCCGAAATGAGAAATTGCACTTTTTTATAAAGTTTGCTTTTACCAGGTACTGCCTAGCACTCCAAATTTTCCATTTACTATATATGGGAAAAGAACCACTATAAAATCAATCATATAAACACACCCCAAACGTGTCCGAAAAGTACACCGAAATACAAAAATCTCATATCTGTCAAATTAAAAAAAATAGTCATATTTTAATTGCTGTAACAATTATTTTATCCAAAGACTGAAAAAGTTGATTAAAGGTGTTCACATCTTGATTTTGATTAAATAATAAGAGTTGTGCAATCAGTATGTTTGTTTATAGAAGTTTCTATATTTTAAAAATTTTTGGAAGAATACTTTGAGCCATATTTGAGACGCATGGAAAAGTATTTTCTATATTTTTTTCGTATGTTTTATTTCTTCATAACAAAGGAAGAACTTTTAAAAATAACGTAATTGTTTGAAAAGGCACACTTAGATATTTTGGAAATGCATCCAAATGTGTCTTCCGTTTTTCGATAAGACACTGTGTTTATAATTATTAACAAAAGTTTTAAATCCATGGATATAGGAAAATTCAGGGTAGTGATCATTCTAGGACGAAAACTAGAAAATGTTTTCTTTCTCATTAGTTCTTCATTTAATTGATATTAGACCTTAGGAAAGTCAGCACATCGTGAATCAAAGACCTACTTTTCTGAGCTATTTTATTGAGGAAGATGATGCGCATGGCCTTCTCGCTCTCTGAATATCAATTAGTCACAAATGGGTGATTGAATCAAATCATTAAAAATTGTCACTGATTTACAATTTAATCTCACTCATTCAAACAGATAAAAATGACTAACTGAATTAAATAAGTAACAATTTTGAGCGATGCACAGCGAAATCTTTCTGATGTAAATGTAGAACAGTTTACAAGACTTACAATAAATGATTAAAACTAAAGTCGGATTCAAAAGTCTTGACACCTGGCTTTGAAGCTTTATTACTCGGCGAGAAAAAATCACAGAATGCTGAGTCAAAGACAGAAATATTTTTTAACATTATCCGCGTAAAGCGATGTCAGTTAGATTATCGTTGAAAATTTTTGTCCTTTCCTGTGACACAAAATGTGTGAAAAAACAGGAAGAATGACCCTCAACTTTCACTACGTCGACTTTGAAGGCCTCCACAGGTTTAAAAATTGGTACCAGTAATTTGAAAAAATTCACGAGTATTCAGTAACATGTACTTAACACATAGCAATTTGTTTTACTTCAATTTAATGATTATTTTAATTAGTAGGGCTAAAAATATAAGAAATAATTACCTTGGCTCTGGACAGAGATTTCAAGCTGAACTCTAACCTAAAAGAAGCTTCTTGATTCAACGGTTTCATCTCAAAAGTTTACGGTCAATAAAAATTATTCATGTCTGAATTAAAAGCGTCCGAATAATTTCGATCTTAATGAGTTTCAATACTGGAAAACTCGTATTGAAAAAACGTCCTCTCTCAGCATTGTCCAATTTAAGCGTGAAAGAGACCCCTTCCAAAAAAAGGGCCGAGCTCCCGGTAGCCATAGGCGTAGGCTGAATCTCCTCTTCACTGTACATGAGACATTACGAATTTTCAAAGCGTCATTCAATCCCTTAAATTGCAAATTGTATAAACGTCTGGTCTAATTAACCAATGTTTATTAGAAAAATTTAAAAAGTTTATTATTGTTATTATTATTATAATATAAAAAACCAACAGTAATTTTTTTAACAATTTTTATCAATACTAATAGTAGGACTTCTTGTTTAACATATTTTATGGAATTTATAACACTTATCCCGAAAGATAAAAACTTTACACGATTTGCATAGGGGACAAATTGTACAAACAAATAATGATTGTTTAAAGACTTTACAAAATTTTGAAAATAAAATAATACGTTTAAATTATTGTGGAAGAAAAACATAGTTTAAACAAATAAAAGTTGGTTAAAAACTTACCATTGGTTTTTATGTAATAATAATAATAATAAACTTTTTTTAATTTTTCTAATAAACATTGGTTAATTACACTAGACGTTTAAGCAATTTTAAATTTAAGGGCTGAATAACGCTTTGAAAATTCGTAATGTCTCATGTACAGTGAAGAGGAGATTCAGCCTACGTCTGTGGCTATCGGGAGCTCGGCCCAATGCTGAGAAAGGACGTTTTTTCAATACGAGTTTTCCAGTACTGAAACTCATTAGGATCGTAATTATTCGGACGCTTTTGATTCAGACATTAATAATTTGTATTGACCGTAAATTTTTGAGATGAAACCTTTTAATCAAGAAGCTTCTTTTAAGCTAGAGTTCAGCTTGAAATCTCTGTCCAGAGCCAAGGTAATTATTTCTTACATTTTTAGCTCTACTAATTAAAATAATCATTAAATTGAAGTAAAACAAATTGCTATGTGTTAAGTACATGTTACTGAATACTCATGAATTTTTTTAAATTTCTGGTACCAATTTTTGAACCCGTGGAGGAGTCCAAAGTCGACGTAGTGAAAGTTGAGGGTCATTTGTCCTGTTTTTTCACACATTTTGTGTCACAGGAGAGTCAAAAAATTTTCAATGAAAATCTATTTGACATCGCTTTACGCGGATAATGTTAAAGAATATTTCTGTCTTTGACTCAACATTCTGCGATTTTTTCGCCGAGTAATAAAGCTTCAAAGCCAGGTGTCAGAACTTTTGAATCCGACTTTAATTTCCCTATTTTTCAGCTTAAAATACTTGAATGATTAGAAAATCCATCAATTTTTTGGAATAACATAAATTGGAAAGCATCTGATTTGACAAGGGCTTCGAGAAGAAGCTTTTGTATTAAAAAAAGTAATTACACTTATTTAGTTGTAAGTAAAATTTTTGCAATTTTTAAACGAAAAATGTAATTTTTCAATCTTTGAATGATTAACGGAAAAAGCAATTGTATTTTTAAATGCACGGTAAGTTTTTTTAATTTTAATTGTTCTTTTCTTACACAACTTTTTTTAAGTAGACGGATAGTCGACAAGAAGACCTTGTTGACATCCCTTCTATTACATGTTTGCACGATAGGGAAAAGCAAATGCCTCTAGATAAATAAATTTTCACCCCGTAATTTTTATCCGATTTGTAGGTTTATTCTTTCCAAGAAAAGTGTATAAATTCCGCATGCTTACAACATATACAATTTCTGAAAAAATCTCTTAGAAATTTTGTATTCTAGAAACAAACTTTCTGAGTAGAAATTAGTAAAATTTCACTAATTGCTAGTAAAATTTGCATAAAACAATTAGACAAAAGTTAACCTGTGAAAATCACTAATAGAATAAGCCGAAAGATTTGATAATTCGATACTCAAAAACTCCTAGCTGCCCAGTGAAGATATGTAAATTAATTGAGGATTGTATAATGTATACGTTAATGAAAAGAAGGTTATAGAGATGGGATACGTCATAAATGGAATAGTTTAATCAAAGAACGCGATGCTATAACATTCGCAACTTTGATGAAACAATAAGAAGGCCACATTCTGAAAATTTTAAATAGGGCACGTCACATCCAGTAATATAATCTATTTACATGTTCAAAATTCAGAAGAGTCTTTAGGCTTATCAAAAATATTTGTGATTCGCTCACCAAATTTCGGAGAGCTCAGCTCCCATTTCAATTGGTACATACAATGTATAGGATGGCTCGAAAATAATTTGGCATTTTTTTTTTCTCGAGAGAAACGTACCCGTCCATTCAGATTGAGATCCGGAAAAAGAAATTCCATTTTGTTTCTTCGAAATTTTGATTTTTGGTGTAGCCTCACGACATCCTACATTTCCCATATAAAATAATAGGGAAAAATCACTTTTTGAGGTGTTTGGAATTAGCTCTGTAAAATGAAAAACATGTTGCGGGAAAGTTTTTGGAACTGAAAAGGAATTCCCAAGGAAGAATTCTATGTATCAATCATATGCTTTTCACTCCTTTAACACACCACCACGATGAACCGAAAAATACCCCTAAATCAAAAAATTTCAATCCTGCACGTAGTGTGCAGTTTTGAGCATTTTATTCTCGTTTTTCCATGAATTATTATTGTTCCAATAAATTAAGGATTTTTTATCCTTACTGCTAGAAATGGCAAAATTATAGTGATTTTCCAGAATAATACATTTTATTTTTCATTTTCAAGAATTATTTCAACAATTACTCATGATTTACTTACGATATTTCATTGTAATGTCTTAGAGAACTTCGCTCTTTTCCTCTAAATCTCAGCCTGCGGTATCTTTTTGTATATTGCATATACTTATATAATAATCTTGTTATTAAATATATTTTCTGTACATAAACAATTTTTATCCAAAAGTACTGGAATGTTTATTATTTCATTTTATAACTTATTTTCAAAAAATCATAAAATTGTGAAAATGTTATCCTACATAAGTTTTCGTATAAACTTATACTTTACACGAAGCAAAATAGATATTCAAACATAGATGTTTAAAAGATAAGATAGTACCGTCTAACATGCAGGTATTCATGGCAAACATCTATCTTTTTGAGATGTTAGGCGTCAAAATATTTTTATATTAAACTTAAACATCCAGATGTTCTCGTCGGAGCGCATGAGTTTTGCACATTGGACTATCGTGGCCCATACCGCTTGCCCGTTTGCGTCATCATTATATTTTGTTTAAATGGTGACTAAAGACCTTTTTGTCTTTTCATCTGTCATAGAATAAATTCTTTAATTTTATCCAAAATTAATGTATCAAGTGGTAGCTTATTCTTGTTTCTTGGAAGATTGTCTACAATATTTCGGATTTTAATAAAATATGATCTAAATTTTTCTGAAAAAAAGGTGTATCCTAAAGTCTGTATTAATTAATTGGCTATGTCACTAACAATGTTGATTCATTTAAATCAAAAATGTTAAGAACGTGGAACATTTCCAAAGCAACAAAATTACCTATCCTCGATTAAAATCCGATCAAGATTTTTTTCTGTCTACACGACCGAACAAGGTTCTTAAGTTTGAGGTTATATTGACTCTAATACATTCGACAATATGTTTGTTTTAAAATAAAATTAAAGTTCAAGCAACCGAAATTAGGTAAAATTTTAAATTCTGATTACAAATGATTTGTTCAGCTTATTTACCCCTTCTTATTTTTTGGTTTGAGTTACAAAGCCTCCACTTGACGTAATGTACCATCTGATCAATATTTCATACCCTCTATCTATTTATCGTTTATGTACGGACATTCAAGTTTAATTTTAAATTTAATAATAATTTATCAATCATGTCCTCAAATGATTTACGATAATCATAAATTTTGGTCTAATATTTCGGATATTTTAGTATATTCCACTTTTTAATACTTACAGATACTAACTTTGAACATCTAGAATGCTGGCCTGTAGTTGAATATAAAATATGTTAACTCTAAACATCTAAATGTTGCAGATAAACATTTATTTTTCTCCGTGTGCATTGCCTATCAATTTATGATGCTTAATGTATTTTTGATGCGACCTGGAAATTGTTTTCTTGTACGCAGTTATTCCCAATGTATTAAACAATAAAAGTTTCTCTATTTTCTGATCGAAAAGTGCTTTGAACCAAGAGAATATTTTAAATAATGGGCCTATTATATGAAAATATGCAATATACAACAAAGGAACGCACACTTAGAATTAAAAGAAAAGAGCGAACTTCTCTATTACCTAGATTATGATTCTGTGAGAAAAAAAAGACTTTTTAGGGAAAAAAATATACAAACAATTGAAATTTGTGTAAACAATTTTAAATTACTTGCGAATTTTAAGATATATTCCACTTAACCAATAATAATAACAATGTATGGAAAAAATTAGAATAGCATGCTTAAACTGTAGATTACGTGCAGAAATAACATTTTTTGATTTAGGGGCACTTTTTGGGGCATTGTGACGGTGTGTTGGGGCTGCCAAAAGCATATGATTGATACATACAATACTTCGTTGGAAAGTCCTCTACATGTTCTATGCCTTTTAAGCAACATTAAATAAAGCCCACAGAACTTATTCCAAAAATCTCAAAAAGGGAGTCAGTCCAATTGATGTCCTAAAGACGTCCCATGTTCCAAAGACCGACTTTGGAACATGGGACGTCTTTAGAACATCAATTGGACTGACAGAAACGTCCTAGGAACGTCGTTAGAACGTCCTCAGGACGTTAACGTTATTGTGCCCACTCGGTACTTTGGGACAAACAATCCTTATCTGGAAAAATCATGTATGCACTTAGTACATTTTTTGGTTTGTTTCCGCAATTATGAGAAAAAATAAAAAATGAGTTTAAGTATGATTGTACATTAATGCCTGAGAAACTGTGAGATTAAAAAAAAAAAGAGAAAAACAGAAAAACACCCAGTTTTCGATCTCTGTCTCCTTTTACAGTCTATTGGATCCAAACGATTGCTGCAACAACATCTATATTGTTTGTTTATACATATTTGAAGCTTCGTTAGATATCACGGATCAACAGAAATACGTTTATATAAGATTATGTTAATAGTATGACCAGGGGTTCATGTCCAAGGATTTTCATGTCTATGTCATATTCTTCTTGATGGAACAAAGTATATCAATATATGCTTACAATTTTAACTTACATTCCAGTAGAACAGATTTTTGATGATCCAACATTATTTCTACCAAGGTGTTATAATAAACATGTTTCGGAATCTTGATTAGCTACTAAGATTTTGCGTAATAATGGTAAAAAATAAATATTAAAATATGACATAAATGATAGAATCAGGATAGCATTAGGAATATGATGCTGTACTTTTTAAAATAAAATATGAATAACTGTAAACCGAATTCATTTCCATCTGGGAGGGCAGTACATGCTCAAGTCACAGTATCATTTTACACTTAAATATGTTGCCCTTGGAAGGGAATAAAATGACACATACCTTATCGATCTTCCGAAAAATTTTCACTGACAAAGTTAGAGGTATCAGAATGTTAAAAACCGTTTATTATTCAAGATATCGACAATTCCAGAGTAGAAATAGTCTTTTTACACCTAAACTAAATATTGGCTCTTACGAGGCCTCAGCCAGATTTTCTAGCTAGAAGAATCTAGGCTTTCTCTCGGTTGGCCATCGACAAGTTTTTGTCGTGTGGTACTTTCTTTAAATTATATACATGTGTGTGTTAGGCTCAAATACCGAAAACAGCTAAAGACCGAAATAAACGACCAGAACCCGTTTTGGTCGTTTTCAAAATAACCAGAATGCAGAACGTGTTCTGTCCTTTTTCAAACCACGAAAACCCGTTCTGATTTGTAGTTTTCAAAAGGGCTGACTCGGAACTGTCCTTTAGAGTAATCGAACTATATACGACGCACAGTCGAATAAAATACTACTTTGGGACGAAAATCCGCGACGCCTCAAATTTTAACGGATCAAGATATTTTTTTAAACTACTTACTAAGGATGATACTTTGATTAATTTTTAATTTATTAATAAGGGGCTTCTGACTGTGGTTCACATCTGACCTTGAAAGTGAACTTCAACATTGCAACTACCACAAATATGCTGATGATTTCAAAATTTATTTATCAGGACCAATTTCTTCGCTAAGTAGATTACTTGTTCTAGTCCAGGAGGATATTGATCGTGTGATCCTCTGGGCCTGGAAGAATGGACTTACTCTTAGCCAGGGCAAACCTCAGGCAATTGTTGTTGGACCTACTTCATCTCCGTTACTTGAAACTTTGGCATCATTTCCACCAATTTGTATCGAGAATCTCACTGTACGTTTCTGAGAAGTAGTTAAAGATCTAGGATATTTCCATAACCGTACCTTGTCTTGGAAGGAACAGGTACAGAGCATCTCAAGAAAAACATACAGTATTCTACAGCAACTATATAGGAATAATTACTCTTTACCTACCTCTACTCGGATACTTTTGGTTAAGAGTCTAATTTTGCCTCACTTTGGCTGGTCTGTTTAATGTTGCCAAGAGAAGACAGTTTTTTATGAGTAATATGCTCTATACTCTTTTGCAGAACAAAGCTCCTCAGTATCTATTTAACCTCTTCCAATTTGTAGACAGAGACCTTCCAGCACAGTCTAAGGTTCGTAAAAGACATAAAATCCTTAGGATTCCTTTTCACAGAACATGTCAGCTTCAAAGATCATTTATAGTAAGAGGTGCCCGGTTTTGGAATAAAGTTCCATACGATATTAGAAATGCACCTTCC
>CAKNWT010248982.1:0-20985 GCA_932066315.1 Andricus coriarius | reverse complement strand
AGTTGCTTTTTCACGGTTAAAAATAAAAAAACATAGTGGCTGTCATTAAAGTCGGGCCCTTGCATGTTGGCAGCCTGCTTAAAGCCGCCGTTAGCAGGCTACAATGACAGCCACATTAGTTTTTCATTTTTTAACGCTGAAAAAGCAACTTGTTGCAATTACGGCATGATCGTTTAACGTAAATTTTAACGTAATATTATAATTACAGCAGTTTATATATTTATTTTGCTTTTTTTAATAATTATAATGCCATATTACTTTAGCATTACTTTAGCGTTACGCTGTAGCGTAATGCTTGCGTTCGGCCGGTCCTTCATGGTACTCACCTGACATTTAGAATATTTTATTTCATTTCGTGAATCTGAAAGGTCGTGAATCGACAAAAGAATGGAAAATGAGTGAGAAAATAGATTCTACACTTCAGAAATATTTCTATTTGTACATTTATGACTTTTACGTTTATAATATTTTCTCGAAAACGTCGTGCGACGTATTCCCATGATGTCGTGAAACAATATTCAATTCAAGGTTTCCCGCTCTTTGAGGCTCTTTTTTCATTGGTCAGTCACAGACGCGAAGGAGAGTGTACAGGGACCGTGGTGGGAGTTGACGGAACTGCGCAATTTGAGATAACCGTATACGGGGGGCTTGAAATGTTGGGGTCTTGAAATAATGGCGTCTTGAAATGATGGAGACTTTACTGTATTTAAGGTTCTTGTTTTAAATTATGCTAAAATTATCTTTCGAATGTCTACTTTTAATCTTCTCCTTCTTTAATCAACAATGAGGCCCATTGACCTCGCCTACTAACCTCGAACTGTTAACAGATTTTCATATTTCAGAATGAAAAAGAAAAACAAAAAACAGATATTATCACGCTTACCTATTATGAATTCTGCGATTGTGCCCGAAGCACCGGCGGATCAAACAAGATTACCACGTCTCTCTTGGATAGAGTGGGCTGAGGAGAGGTGCATTTGGTGCGCTGCCGCAAAGCATTCAGGTACTCTCTGCTCCACCTGGTCCAGAACTTGTCACGTGTTCCCTGAACTAGCCCCTAATGAGACAGGCGATCGAGGTTAGCTTCTGTACTGCTGGGTTTCGGGATCTATGTAAGCGGGCTGCCAAAGAGGAAATGCGCAGGACTGAGCACATCGAGGTCGTGGCGTCAGGGGTCGACCATTCAGAATCATTTCGATTTCCACGAGAAGAGTGTAGAACTCCTCGTACGTGAAGCGGCTGGAACCGGCGACCCTCCGCAAGTGATTTTTCATGGACTTGACTCCTGCCTCCCATATGCCCCCAAAGTGGGGGGTGGAGGGCGGAATAAAGCGGCACTCAATTCCGTCTTTGGCCAATGAATCGGCCACGCACCCCCAGTCGATCTCAGCCTCTTTTAGCAGTCGCCTTAACTCAGCATTAGCGCCATGAAACGTCGTTGAATTATCACTCCAGAGCTCAGTGTATTTTCCTCGACGTCCAAAAATTCGGGCTAGAGCTCCGAGAAAACTTGCTGTAGTGAGATCACCCACTAGTTCGAGATGAATGGCCTTCGTCACAAGACAGACGAACACTGCGACATACGCCTTGTAGGTCGATACGCCCCTACCTTTGGAACTGTGTATTTGAAATGGCCCGGCGTAATCGGCGCCAGTACGTGAGAATGGTCGAGCAGGCGTAGCTCTTTGCGGGGACAATGAGGCCATTTGTTGAATCATCGGCGGTTTAGAGAGTCTCAAACATACGGTATCCGTGCGCAACATCGCTTTCACTTTTGATCTGCTTCCAATGATCCATGCTCGGCATATGAGACATGAATAAGCCAATCGAAAGCCTCCGTGTAGTGCTTTGGTGTGGGCCCAATCTATCATCAATCCAGAGAGGTGACAATGTTTATCCAGGATGACGGCACATTGCTCATCAAATGAAAGATTTGAGTGCAGAAGCCTGCCCCGCAACTCGAAGGACTTGTTGATCGTCGAGAAAAGGATTGATTCTTCTTAAGCGATTCCTTTTTGTAAGTACTTTGCCTTGCTTGATGAGTTCTCTTTCATGTGGGAAGTCTTTCTGTTGTGTTACTCTGACTTCCATTAGGAACTCGTAGTCGATTTCCTTGGCCGTGAGCAAAGACAATGGATTAGGTGCAGAGTCATTATAACGTTTGAGCAGTCGTCGCCAGCGAATCAGTGTTTTGAGCAATTTTAACAGATTTGAAAACTGTTCGCAGATGTCCTCTACGATTTGAGTGGACAAGCATTGCAGGCGCTCCAACGATTGGCGAATTAACTCTAATGAGTCATCTGAGGTTTTTCTTGCGACACTCGGCCATGATTGAGGAGGATCGGTGAGCCATGCAGGGCCGTGCCACCACAGCTGGATTTGAGCTGGGTTGGAAGGAGAGGTGCCTCTGGTGGCTATCTCGACTGGGTTTTCAGCGGATGGCACGTAATCCTTGGGCACAAACTCCTGTACGTGACTGATGTACTAGTCGACTAGTTCATTTCCGACTGGTTTCTCTGAGCGCAACCAGTGTAGAACGACTTGTGAGTTTCTCCAGGCACGGCATTCTCCTAAAGCGATGTTCAATTGATGTGCTGTAGTTTGCAAAAAATATGAAGCCAAGACGAAATGACGAAATGACGAAATGCAATGACGAAATGAACTTCCGTCGACTCTGAATCAGCGGATACACTCGCGTACACGGCGGCTGCGAGAGCACGGCTGCTTGCGTCCGAGAAAACATGCAGTTGAACTTTGTTCGCTCGATTGTGTCCCAGCTAGCGAGGTAGAGCGAGAGTAGAGACGTCTTGCAGATTGTTTCGAAACTGTCTCCAATGACATGTCAGGTCCGTTGTTAGTTCTTGATCCCAATCAAGCTTCTTCTTCCAGAGGTCTTGAAGGAACATTTTGGCTACGACGGTTATGGGAGTGGGCCATCTGGCTGGATCGCAGAACCGAGCGATTTCAGATAACACTCTGCGTTTGTTAATAAAACCGGTCTCCTTAGACAAAGGGGGCGAGAAACGAAAATTATCAGAGATGGGATCCCACGCAATGCCTAATGCGCTGATGACAGGGCCTTCGGTTGAGAGATGCATCCAGCTAGGAAGCATTCGGTTCTCGAGAGGCAGATCACTCAGGAGCTCTGGGCTGTTGGCGCCTCCCAAGAAGTCATCCACATAGAGGTCCTTCTCGATAGAGTCGATAGCCTCGGACAGAGAGCGCCCTTCGTCATCACACAATTGCCTGAGGGTCCTGATCGCCAGGTATGGAGCGCAAGTTTCTCCATATGTGACAGTGAGCAGAACGTTGTGTCGTTCAGGCTCGTGAGCTAATGGACTCCAGATGATCCTTTGTAAGTGTACGTGGTTCGGGAGAATCCGAATTTGACGGAAAATCATTCTGATATCGGCACAGTACGCCACTCGATGCATCTTCCATCTTATCACCACGGATGCTAGATGATTTTGCAGCTTGGAGCCAGGGTAAAGGACGTCGCTCAAGCTGCGTCCGGTCGATGTAGAGCTAGACGCGTTGAAGACCACCTGCAATTTCTTGCCGTTGTCCTGTCGCTGCCAAATTCAATGACTTGGGCAGTCGAGTCATTTATCTCTTGTCGAGTGAGCTCTCTCGTGTGTCCCAACTGGAGATAGTCGTCGATGAATTTTACATATGCAGTAGACAAACTCTGATCCCGTTGCATTCGACGATGAACTGAGGCTAATGCTGATCTGGCATTCGAGAGACTCTCCCCTAAGAGTTGACTACAACCTGGCTTGAGAGGAAGTGGCACGACTTATTTGCCACTCCTTTCACGTTGCTGCATGTTCTGAAATATACTTTCGTAAGCTTCGTCCTCGCGAGATTTTCTTACAGGTCGAGGGATTTCTTCGATTGACCAAAAATTCTTCATCAGGTCTATCAATTGTTCGTGCTATGGTTCGGTGTCGCACGACCGTAGATATTCGCTCAGAGGATAGCGTGGACTGGTCCCGATCTGAGCATGACTGGGTCAGCCAGCCTGAGATTACTAAAGCGAGATGCTATGTCGAGATCGCAGTGGAGTGGTGGGGTAGTGATGCCGATGTGTTTCAGACCATACACTTTGACTTTGACGGGTGAAAGCTCTGGGTTGATCTTGATGTAGACTGACGTCTGAAGCCTTGCGGCATCGATGACTTGAACATTGACTACAACGATTCCGACTTTGACTGACTGAATTCGATTGCCAAGCCTGCGAGCCAGTCTCGCGCTCACAAGTGTTGATTCTGAACACGAATCAATGAGCGCTCTTACCCTTTCCGTACGATTACCTCCATCACTCAGGCTGACCATTGCTATTGGTAGTAGTGATTGTTATTGCCGCGTGATGTCCATTTGGCCTGAATTAGATTCAGAGGTCGAGGCGTCTTCCTTGCGAGCTTTGGGTGGAATGCCCGAATCAATACCTCCACCGGTTCTCTTCTCGTTACTCCCGTGAAGTTTCGTATGATAAGGTGCCCCACAGGTGCGACACGAGATAAGCGATGGGCAGGTTCGAGCGGCATAATCAACCTTTAAACAATTGAAGCAGAGCTATGCTTTGACGATTACATCTCTAAGTTCGTTGGGGGTCATTTTCTGGAACTGTCCACATCTTCCTATATAGTGGTTAGCTCCACAGACAGCGCATGTGTAAGGCGAAGTTGTTGCAAAAACTTTGAGAGATCGGGGTCCGGCATCTGCGTAGCGTTTTCTGCTGGAAGTCACCTCTGATACCCTCTGCGAATGCCCAGTTTCTAAAGACTGAAGAGTGCGACATCTGCCTCGCAGGAACGAGATGAGTTCAGCAAACGTTGGGCCCTGTTTGGCCGTCATCGAGCCTTGTAAGCTCTGCTTCCCAACAGCACTTGGTGTGAGAATCCATGACGTCACCGGCAATCGAAATCATCCAGTCATCCCGAAAGTCAACTGGTCGCTCTAACAATGCAAGCTGACTACGGTGTCGCTCTAGTTGATCCACAAATTTCTGCAATCCTGTAGCGGATTTATCTCTTAGATGAGGTAACCTTCTGAGGGCTTTCAAGTGCTCTCGAACAAGCAGACGACGATGGTCGTAACATGCCTCCAATATTGACTAAGCAATGGCGTAATTGTCCTGAGTGATTTGAATAAGGTCAAGATCCGTCTTGGCCTCCCCCTGTACTCCAGTCTTCAAGGATTACAGTTTTTTGACGTAATTGAGAGTCGGATCACTGTGAATCAGAGAGCGGAACATGTCCCGAAACGGTTCCCAATCCTCACGCTTGCCGCTAAAGGGTGTAATTGTGATTCTTGGTAGGCGAGACATCGTGGATGCGTTGGCAGATCCAGTTGCTCCGGCTACTGGAGCCCTTTGCTATCTCGTTGAAGGTGGTTAATGCAGGATTAAGTTTGTAACGAAAGTCATACAGACGGCCTCGCGCAGCTGTGTATAAGTTTTCCACCTCCGAATATTGTTTATCCAAAAAGTAAGGATCATCCTGCAAATCATTGCTCATCACAAGTTCGACATGAAGTCGGCTCAATAGCCCTCTAACAGCACAAGTCGGTTCTGAACTAGCCCGTCTGTCCACTTCTCATCAGGCATCTCAGTTACTGTTCGAGTTGAATGTTGGATAACTCGTACCAGAGCTCGCTGGGAAGTGATCGGATTCATCTCCCTGTAAGTGATTGATCAATTTTAGCTATGAGCCTGGACGCTTAGAGCGAGTCGAAACTCATTGTCTGTTTTCTGCAAGTTCACGTGGCGTGAGGTGTTCGACGCACTGGGTGCGAATCGAAGCATAAGTTCGACGCACTGGGTGCGAGTCGAAGCATGAGTTCGACGCACAGAATGCGAGTCGAAGCATAAGTTCGACGCAGTGGGTGCGAGTCGAAGCATAAGTATATGTATATATACACATATAAAGCGTTGCCGCTTTTCTGTTCGTCATGGTAAAATTATGAGCGGCATTCAACGCCAACGGCATGTTGAAGCGGTACGAATTTCGACGTACTAGGACGGGTTGAATGAAGGCAGCTTTGATTTTTAAGTTCCCTGTGATAATTTACCATTAAAAAATAAAAGTGTAAAATTTTCTAAAAAATGTCAGGCATTCAAGAAAAATATAATATCGTTCTTCATTTCTAAAAAAATTCCACATAAAGTACTTTTTGTAGGAAAAATTCTAGTAAAAAAAGCAGATGTCACAATTACTAATTGGAGTTTTCTAAAAGTATCTTACAACTTTAAAAATAATTATTTAAAGTAATAACTTTTCTTTTCAAGCCACCTTTCTTCTACAAATAATAAGAGATATACGGGCCAGCATACGTCAGAAATATCAGGATATGCAAATATTCATTCGATTTAATGACATTTTGTCGTATTATAGTATTATATAAAAGACTTTTGGTCATGCCTAAAATAGTTTTGCAAAATTTCTAAACTTTTAAATTACTGGAGTTACGCCATGTTGAGCTTTGCCATAACATTTTTTTGAACTATCGATATTTTTAAAACCGGACACCGAATTTTTATGAAACTTGGACTATTTTAGACAAAAGTATACAGTATATGATACCATAGAAAATTTGTTTTCTTGAAAATTTTGATTAAAAAAGAAGTCCAACAAATTTTGGAATTTAATTTTTCTTCGATATCGCACTTTTTTATCTTTTTTCTAGTTAGAATATATAAATTTCTTATTTCACCTTTCCTTAAAAAAAGCATGGTGAGTCTTCTGGATAGCTAGACAAAAGAATATCCGTGGACAAATCGATATTCAGGAGCGATTTATCAATCGATTTGAACTCTTTTTTTAATTAAAGCTAATAAAATTCCACATAAATCTCTCATTGCCGAGTTTAAAAAAGTGATTTTTTTTTCAATAACAAAAATAAAAAAAGAATTTTTTTTTAACAATTCAGGTTTTCGAGATTACATTTTTTATAAACAAATGAGTGAAAAAGAATTAATGGGGATTGGCAGTGATTCGTCAATTGATTCGCACGGAACAATTTATAGAAAAAAACTGTTTTTTAATTGAATTCATGAAAGATGATAAATATGTTGTTATTTTATAAACAAATTTTATAAACAATTATACACAGCAGGTATTTATGATGACCATTACTTCGAAAACTTGGAGCAATGCTTCTAGAAATTACTTAGTGTGTGTAATGTGTCTGCCCAGCAGTACAAAATCTGATAATTTGTTTAACAAATCATCGTTTGTTATAGAATTTGATTTTTTGTTTACAAATGTATGAGAGGACAAAAATTATTCTATACAATTATTACTGACTGAAAAAAAGTTTAAAAATTAGTTATTAACAGTTGAATACGTTGAAGAAACCAAGTTTTTATCTTTAGAAATATCTTAATATAGGAATTCCTCAATTAAGTTTGTTTAAGAATGTATCAATTGTTATTCATCGATAGCACAGAGCCATTAATAAATAACAGGCAGCTAACATCTTAAAGAAACGCAATTTTTTCTCATAAAAAATGCCTAAGATGATAGAAATTTGTTTAAATTATTGCTGTTAAAAATGAAAATGGTTGATTGTCATGTAAGCTGCCTATAAAGGTCTTAAATTAGTTACGTACACTCCATCTCGTTGGAAAACCCAAGTTTTTACCTCTAAATTTAGCCAGACAGTTCATTCGTTAATTAAATTTGTTTAAACAATCATAAATTGTTATTTTATGGCGAAATCTGCTGAGTAAGTGACATTTCCGTATAATTTTTGGCCGATTCAGTAGAAAAGACTTGATTTATTTTATCATAAATACCTGCTGTGGATAATTGTTTATAAAATTCGTTTATAAAATAACAAATTATTTATCATCATTCATGAATTCAATTAAAACGCGGTTTTTGTCTATAAGTTGTTCAAATTCATTGTCAATAAATTGAGGAATCACTGCCAATCCCCATGAATCCATTGTCACTCTTTTACTAGTTTATAACAAATTCAATAAACTTTTAAACAATTGCTGGGCTATTAGACAACTTTTCTGGATAGTTGCTGCATTGGTTTCAGGCATTGCGGATTAAAACCAAGTATTTCTCGAAAACCGGTACTTCTGAATATCAATTTGTCCACAGATATTTGTTCTCTGTGCGATGCCACCGTGCTTCTCTCCCAGTATTGCACATTGGGGGAGAAACACCTATTTTAGATCAAAATCGCCCGATACAAGTTAATTTTCTAATGTTTTTTTTAGAAATGGCCGTAATTCTTCCGGGTATAACAAGTACCTACTGATATTTCACTCAGACTAAAGCAAAATTTGTTATTTAATAACAAAGTTTTAAATTTTGTTTCTTAATTTTCATTGATACTATTTCACTTAAGACTTTCAAATTCATTCAAATCGGTCATAACTCAATGTAGCAACTAACTAGAAATGTCTTGCCAAAGATTGCTGGCTGTTATATTTTTGAAATTGCAAAAAATTGGTAAGTATTTAAACAATTTTTATAAACAAATGCACATTTTGACCATCTTATTATGAGGGCAGTACTCTCAGCGCGTTATTTGCATCAGCTTTTACACGGAGAAAAATCGAAGGTCAGTTAGGCCGTCTAGATGTGCAGACAGACTATATTGCAGGGTCAACTATAGGGCAGCCCTTGAAGATGGCTAAAGCGATTATCTCTAGAAGTTTGAAACAAGAGGTTCAAATCGATCATCTCAGAGTTTCGACTTGATCATCTTGAACAATCGAATTAAGCGTCATAGAGAGTCGAAGCGATCATCACAGAGGACGGAATTAATTATTATAAGGGGCCGAATCGCTCATCATAGAGCGTCGATTTAGTTATATCAGATAGTCGACTTGATCTCCTCGGAGAGGCGACCTGGCCACCTTAGGGGGTCCATTTTATTATCCTACATTTTATATATTTGTTGTCCTTTTCCTACTTATTCCAGTCATCCCTTATAAAAGACTGGAAATTATAAAATTAAGTGGAACCTATAAAACCTTAAAATTTTTATGAAATACATTAATTCTGAACGGCACGGTGTCACGCTGAATTGTAAGATTTCAAACATTGAAGTGCATTCAGAAACCAATATCCCACATCTCCTTAATTTCCGCATCATCAATGAATGCTGAAATTTGTTGCAAGTTTTCAGTTCGAAATGACACGATGACAACAAATTGATAGCTGAACGTCCAGTTACGCCTTCATCCCAAATCCCTTGGAAGCATCAAATTTGACGTTGAAAATTCTTATGCACTTCACTCTCCACGAATGTTCGAAATATCGAAAAGCAGTTTAAAATGATGAAAAACATGTTTAAGTTCAATAAACAGAAAATGTAACGCTGAACGGCTCAATGACATTCACTCACTCCGAAAATGCTCTAGAGACTAAACCACGGTGCTCCCAATCCGAATTCTCACTGCATGTATCGCGTCGACAACCGCATTGGTTAAGGTTTGCGCGCTTATTTAAAAAGATTAAATGTGAAAAGCAATTGCGTATAGCAAGTAATAAGAATTAAGGTATTAAAAATAATTGTTTGCTCACAATGAAGACATATAAAGCGAAATTTAATTATTTATTAGATTTTCTCCTTGAAAATAAATTATCGATTTTAATTTTAAAGAAAGGAATATCTTTTTTATGCTAGATATGAACGTACAATTATTCCTAATATTCTTGTGCACTATACATGTATTATTTGTTGTGAACATTTGACTTACACATTCAATCATTTTAAATAAACACGCCAACGATAACTAATCAGGTCAGCCCTCCGCGATGGGTCATTTGCTCTTCCGTGGATGGTAGATCCGTGAGTGAAAACAAGATGATCGTATTGACCATCCAGAAAGGATACCTTGCTTATCCCTTATAGTGAGTCTGGCGTTCTTATAACAGTCAGACTGGTCATAAGATGAGATCCTCTCCGAATATGTCAAAAAAATTCTAGATGGCTCTTCAGGCCATCTAAAAGAACGGACTGGCTCTCTAAATTTCGACCCTCTAACTTTGAACATCCATTTTTCTCCGTGCAGCATGCGCCCAAATCCAACAAATATGGTTCACGCAGCCCTGCCTGCTTACGTTTGGTTTCCCCCGATTTAGAATCAAGTCCAATGCAAGTCATGCCTGAAACTGTTCTTATATCGGGGGTTGTGTGTAGAAATGTCTTGCCAGGGACTCCATGCTGTCACATTTTTTAAATTGCCAAAGATAGTTTATTAAATCAACAATTCTTATAGACAAATACACATTTTGATATTTTTATATAAAGAGGATTTCTAGTTTATTCCGTAAAAATGAGGCCCGTTCGTAAAAAATTGTCAAAATGCGCACTTGGTTACAAAAATTGGTTAAATAATTAAAAATTTTTTGCAATTTGAGATATGTGACAGCAAGCCATCTCTGACAAAAAGACATTTTTTAGTTGACTAATAAAAGCTATAGATTTCAAGTGGCTAATTATTGCGAATCCTCAAACAATTAATTAAGTTTATTGATTTATTTATAACAATATAAACAATTTTTTCTTACTCTGACTGGAAATTATTTTTTGTTACTTAGCACATTAATTTATGACCAGTTTCAATTAATTTTAATGTCTCTTAAAGGAATAGTAAGACTGAAAAGTTAGACAAAAAAAGTTGAAACTTTGTTATTAAGTAACTATTTTTTTATTTAATTGGAGTAAAATATCCACAGTTACTCGTTGCAAATGAAAAGCTTATAGCTCCTTCTAAGAAACATGAAAATTCATTAAGAATTTACCTGTTGGGCGATTTTTGCCCCCAAAAAGGTACTTTTACCCGACTGTGCAACACTGGAAGAAAAGTGCAGTGGCATGGCGGCGCGCGGTCCCACTAACATGGCGATATCTCAGGATCCAGAAGAGTCACCATCAATTTTTTCAAATTTAAGGTGAAATTATAGGGAATTTGTATATTCTAATTAGAAAACAATAAAAAGGTGCAACATTGACAAAAAATTAAATAAAAAAATTTGTATGATTTTTTTTGTCGGAATTCAAAAAAAAAGCGGATAGCTTTTTCTACAATACTACTAAGTTTCATTAAAATTCCTTTTACCGTTTTAGAAATATCGATAATTAAAAAAAATATGTTCCAAATATTCAACATGGCGTAACTTTCGTAATTTAAAATCCAACGATCACTTACAGATCCTGATATATCCAACGTACACTGGCCGATACCTAATCTTTATGCATTAACAAAAAAACTTAATGACCGTTATTACACCTACGTATAAGTGTTATATGAAAGTTGTATAATATTTTTGAAATTATTATTTAACAATTGTAAAATGATTTAATTTTGAAGTGAGAAAGTTGTCGAAAACTAATAGAACATATATAATTTATGGTTGTTATATTTAATTATTTTCTCCCACTTACAAATGATATAAGCTTCTGTCACATTTTTGCAACATTTGGGTAATATTTGTGGAAAAATTATATAATGTTATTTAATAATGATGTAACAGTTATACTGTATAATATTAATGTAACATTAAAGTCACAGTTAAATAATATGTAACTTTCTTTTTTAATATAAGAAGAACGAGCTGTCAGACAAAGAAGAGTGACTTGCGACCTTTTGTCATTTGGGGGAAAGGTTGGTGATAGCGCTTGTGCTGCAAATTGTTTAAGCATGGGAAAAGCTGGAGGAAGATGCAATGATGGCGTCTGCCAATGTCGCAAGTAAGTTTCAAACAAATGTAGTTCAAATTGTACATGAAGGTTTATTTTAGGCATTTTCACTTCATCGCCAGCTAAGATCACTTCGTCGAGAGCTGAGAGGAAAACAGTGACGCCAAATGCATGAAACAAAACTTTATTTTTGTAATATATTTGTAATAAATAATAATTATTATCATTTTATTATTCCATTATATAATTTTCGAAAAATAAAATCTAATTTCTAAATGCACTTACATATGGTGAAAAAATTATTTTGTTATAAAGATATTAGGGGTCGTACATATATTACGTCAGGGGGTTTTCTTTTGTTTAAATAAAGATGAGCAATAAAGTTGCCGTTAAGTCAAAAAGGACACAACGATATAAACAAAAGCAAAACACGTTACGTAATATATGTACGATCCCTTAACAAAATAAGGTTTAGTCCCATATGTATTTAGCCCATTGTTTTCTCCTCAGCACTCGATGAAGTGAAGACAAATGATGATTATGTGAAAATACCTAATATATATCATACCCAGTGGGCACAAAACCATGGACATCCCAAGAACGTCGTTGGGACGTTCCTAGGACGTCCAATGTCAGTCCAAACGTCTAATGTCCTAAAGATGTCCTAAAGACATCTTAAAGACATAGAACGTTCTCGTTCTCTTTTTTTCCCACTGGGTAGATGTAACATTTATATAAGCTTTTGTTGTCGACCAAAATAAGAATGCGCATATCCACTCAAAATTGCTTAAAAATAATATTTGTCAGCTAAAAAGTTACATATATATGTAAGTTATGTTTAACATGTAGCTTTTTGTACTTCTTGCCAAGTGTAATATAATAATAAGTAAAATTATAAAAAATGTTGCATTATTTTAAAGATTAGAATATTTTTCTTTTCTGTTTGCATAAAATAATAATTTTATAACTTAATATACTAATTATTTTTAAACCAATTTATAGGACCAGTTTTAAAGACATATGGAATCAACGTTTCCCCGGCTGAACCGACAAAACATCAAACAGCTTTTAAATGATCTCGAACTCTTTGATTGACCAAAATTCTAAAAAGAAGTTAAATATATAAATACAAATTGTAATTGCAGTAAAAAATCAAATCATACCTAAAAATGTAAGGACATATTGATGGTTTGGAATAAACTGTAAGATAAAATACATTGTCTTTTTTCTAATTTGATATTTTCCTTTTGTAAGTTGCTAACATTGCTATTAGTATTTTATTAAGAAAATATGCAATTTTAATATTATTTAAGAACTTTCTCTAAACATTGAGTTTTAAGCAAAATACACTCCATTTTCAATCACAAAAAAAAAACAAGAACATTTTCCAGAAAAACCTCTCTGTCCAAACGTGGTTACGGGCCTGTAACGTGCTACCTCTAGCGGAGTTCGCCAGAGATATCTGCGATTCACCACGGTGATTTAACTCCAGTCGCAGTTACCCGGCTGGCGGTTACTCCACTTCGCACATTACCTGCAACATTTTTTACTCCCAGTTTTTTCTGCATTGCTGTTCTTCTTTTTTCAAATTGAAAATGAAGTATTTTTTTGCGTCTGACACCGGCAAACCAGACTAGAGCTCTATCCATTGTCTGGTTGGCGGGCCTCGCTATAATACCGACACCAATATTTGTGCGCAAACATTGGTGTCGGTATTACATAGCAACTCGACCAATTTCCGGAAAACAGCGTTATGCACATGCACATTTATATGCCTTTATGTAGATTAGTTGGTAAAAATATTACATCAAA
The DNA here is from genome assembly GCA_932066315.1 of Andricus coriarius. Lineage (NCBI taxonomy): Eukaryota > Metazoa > Arthropoda > Insecta > Hymenoptera > Cynipidae > Andricus > Andricus coriarius. The sequence continues at coordinate 7,503 of CAKNWT010248982.1, read as the reverse complement.
CGATTCATCCCAGTGGGCAAAAAAATTAAGGATGTCCTAGAGACGTCTGCGGGACATCCCTAAGACGTATTTTGGAACATGTCTTTTGGACATCCTGGGGATGCTCTTAAGATGCCTAATGTCAGTCCAAAAGATGTCCCGAGGACGTCCTATGTCCTCAAGACGTCTTTAGGATATCTTTAGGACATTAGTCGTCTTAGAGACGTTCTTTGGACTGACATTGGACGTCCTAGGAACGTCCCGAGGACGTTCTTGGTAAAGCCTATTGTGCCACACCCTTACTTAATCGCTCTCAGCAGTTGACCCCAGACTTCTTGACGAAGCCTAGCATGTCGCCTACTGATCACGTTGTAATTTCCTCTGGTCCAATAAAATGGGCCCCGAGGGTCTGTTGCCTGAGCCCAGCTAATACCGGACACTGGCATCGTACATGCAGGGATGTTTCATCATCCCTGCCGCATCTCCTGCACTCTGTCGTGGGGTTATGCCCTATTTTGTGCATATGATAGTTCAAGTGGTTGTGCCCAGTTAGGATCTGTATCACTGTCCTTATGTCTTGCTTGGGTAAACCCAGGATTTCCCTGGCTCTGTCCATCCTATGGGTATAACCCAGGTACCGGTTCTGGTCCTATGTGTCCACTTGCTGCGCCGCTTTTTGCCAACTGGTCCGCCCTTTCATTGCCCTTGATCACTGTGTGACCAGGGACCCATATGAGAGCCACATTGTTTCTTTCTGTAAGTTGGTTTAATGCCTTTTTGCATTCCCAAACCAGTTCTGATGTTATGTCTGGTTTCCCTATTGCAGATAGTGTCGCTTGGCTGTCGGAAGAGATAGTTATCTGTCTGCCAGTAGCGTTTCCTTCTATTAGTGTTTCAGCACAGCGAAGGACGGCCAGGACCTCCATCTGAAAGACAGTAACATGTCGAACAAGTGGTATTCCTATCCCTTTCCCTCTCTGGCTGTCATAAATTCCTGCTGCTGACCCTGCCTCACCCCTGGATCCATCCGTATACCAGATTTCCCCTTGAAGAAGCGGGTTACCATTTGCTTTATACAGATCCCTGCTTGGGATACAGACGCGGAAAGCTTTGGCAAAGTTGAAGCGTTTTGTTATTTAGTCATGCCTTATCTGTAGCATTGGCAATGCACTGATATCATTCGGGAGCCTAGTGTGTCTAGTCCCCTGAGTCCATCTATTTGCTCTTACCAGGCGGCCCATTGCGTATGCCGCTCTAGCGGTTATCGCAACATGCAGGGGTTCTTCACAGAGCATGAATCCTATCGCCGCTGTGGGCGTAGTCCTCATTGCTCCAGTCAAACCCCTAAATGCTAGCATTTGTAATCTTCGCAGCCTGCCCTGCATTGTTTTGAGCCTGGGTTTTAGGACAGCAGAGTAGAGCCATGCAAGCATTTTAGGCCCTAGACCCCACGTCAACCCAAAGGCTCTCCTGCACATCCAAAAAGTCATGACAAACTTCCTGCATTGGGTCTCCAGGTGCTTTGCCCAGTTCAGCTTGCTATCTAGGATTACTCCCAGATATTTAACCGTATCTGAAAACGTCAGCTTCCCACCGCAAAATACAGGAGCGCCAACTTTTGGAATTTTATAATTTTTCGTGAAAATGACCAGGTTGGTCTTTTCAAGATTTACCGAGAGCCCTGAGCTATCGCACCAGAGCTCTACAGTGCGCAGCGCCGACCTCATAAGACCCATCAGCGTCTCCAGATGAGCCCCCCTGACTAGGATTACAAAGTCATCCGCATATCTCTGAGTATAATACCCCTCTTTATTTAGCCTTCGCTATTCCCCTTACTAGGCCCTCACCCCATCTGGTTTCGAGTCTTCTCCGACGTAGCATGCTTCCTATCCAGCGTACAAGCTGGTCCGGCACGCCACATCTCAGAGCCTCTCTACAGATGACTTCTGGAGGAGTATTGCTGAAAGCACCCTCTATGTCCAAGAAAGAACCCACAGCATACCCCTTTTGTTCCAACTGCTGCTCCAATTTTTCCACAACAGCATGAAGCGCAGTTTCTACCGAGCAGCTTGCCTAAAAAGCATGCTGTCCTCTATGCAGCGGGGAGGCCAAGAGCACCTCATCCCTAATGTATCTCTCGACCAGCCTCTCCAACGACTTCAGTATAAAAGACGTTAGGCTGATTGGTCGGAAATCTTTTGCAGCAGTGTAACCCTCCCTCCCAGGTTTGGGTATGAAGGCCACTCTGCCATCCTTCCATGCCGATGGCACGTGTTTAAGAGCTATACTTGCCCTAAATAATTTCGTCAGAGGAGGGACGACCAAATCCATGCCTTTTTGTAAAAGCGCTGGATAAATGCCATCCGCCCCTGGTGATTTAAAAGGACAGAAGGACCCTACGGCCCATTCCACCTTCTTGTAATCAGCGACCTTAGAGGCGAAATTCCAGTCGGCCCTCACCACCTCTTGGCCCCAGCCTTCCTCCTCTTGGTCGGTTCGGATTCGTTGAAAACCCGGGAAGTGAACTTCCATCAGGTGATTCAGCGTTACTTCTTCGTCTTCGGCAAACTCACCATTATCGAGCCTTATGAGCCCGAGGCGAGCTTCCGGATTTTTCGCCAGGATCTTGTGCAGCTTCGCTGTTTCTGGAATGTTTTTCGATTCCTCGCAGAAGCCCCTCCAACCTTCCCGCTTATACTTTCTTATATTTTTATTGTATTCAGACTGGGCCGTCTTATAGATGTTCCAGTCCGAAGGCATTTTAATTCTATTCGCCCTATTGCACAACATTCTTGTCCTTTTACGGAGTCTTTCCAGGTAGGTATTCCACCATTCTGCTCCCTTCCTAAACTTTATTGTGCTTGTAGGGCAATTGTTCTCATATGATATAGTCAGAGCCCTTCGCAGAAAATCTGCGGCGTGCTATAACTCATCAATGGTACCATAGCTTGTGGGAAATTCCGCAAGCCTCCCTTTGAGTTCCTCTTTATACGAGTCCCAAAGTGTATTTCTGGGGTTTCTGATCTTCGAAACCACCGGTTTTCCTAGGGTTAATCGAAACACGATATATTTGTGGTCCGAGAGGAACTCCTCATCGGGAACTCTCCAAGCCACTACCCTGCTCCTCAGTGCACCCGAAAATAGAGTCAAATCGAGAATCTCACTCCTGTTTTTAGTCTGGAATGTGGGAGTATCACTCCGATTCAGAATCTCCAACTCTGTGCCTGATATATATTCAATTAAATCTCTCCCTCTGGCGTTGATGTTTGTGCTTCCCCACACCGTGTGGTGAGAGTTTGCATCACATCCCAACATCAGAGGGATTTTATTCTCCTGACAGTGCCGAATTAGAGCCTCCACCTCTCTAGGAGGCCGAGGTCCCCCGGCATCGTCAGGGAAATAAGCCGAGGCGATAAACACCTCTAGCCTTTCTCCGTTACTGCCCCTGAGTCTCGCCTTGATAACGGTGAGATCTCTAGAGCAGGATTTAGGCACCAAGATCGCATCCATACCCTTGACGGCTATGCATGCCCTTGGCGCTATTTCTCGTGGCCCTTTATATATGGAGGCACATCCTGACAAGCCACTAATCCTTTCCCTGAATAACCAGGGTTCTTGGATTAGGGCAATTTCTGCCTGCACCACTGACAAGCGCCTGGCCAGAACCACCGAGGCGCCTTTGCTGTGGTGCAGATTAATCTGCATCATGGGGATTCCCGTCTCAGCCATTAAAAGGCTAATTCAGGGCCGCTAGATTGGGTAGGTAATCCAGAGCCGCAAAGGCTCCAGACGTTCGCACCGCTCGTGGTGGACTGCCCCCTAAGGTGCCTTCCACCACTGGCGGTGGGTTAGAGGAAAGACCCGAAAGGGGCCCCTTATTGTTTTTGTTTTGTTTTCGTGTTTCATTTAGTTATCTCACGAGAAGCTAGGGAAATAAGAAATACCCCCTGCAGAGCCCCGCTTGCAGGGGGCGGGTCTACATACTATGGGATTCGACCTGGTGTCCCAAAGTCCCCGTAAAGGCACCTCCTTTGAGACCCCGGCCTGTCCGCCTCCATTGAGGGGGACAGGCCGGGATGTTCAAGGATTTGTTAACCCTGGTACCATTCAGCCCTTGACTAGAGTTCGAAAATTCTCGGTAATTTAAATTTGGAGAAGGTAACGGAGAACGTTACCGTATATTACCGAGAATAGGAGAATTTATCGTGAATTTACGAGAACGTTAATTTTTTGTTTCTTAATTTTAATAACGTTTATATCCAGAATACTTGAACCTAAATAGCAATAAATATTAGAAATAAAAATTAGTTTTATATACAATATACTCCATATTTTTCAAAATAGAATTTCATTTATTAATACCGTGAATTCTTTCAAACATTTATAAACATTATAAACCTTAGTGTAGAACAAGTTCAGAAAAATCAGTATTATTATTATTAGTCTTAGAGAATTAATTCTGAGATTAAGTTTAGTTAATCTGATCGTAATTCCTAAATGATCTTACTATTATATTATTAAATATAAATTATAACATTAAATATTATTGCTTTCACCTATAAGTATACATCGTTACATGAGAACAACATCTGGATGATGGACAATTTTTTAAATACTGTTTATTTGGACGATTAAAGCACATTGAGTCAAACTCATGTGTATCGCATAAACAAATTTGTTTACTTTAGTCTCTAACTTCAGAACTGAAGTCAGGGGTGTCAAAATCTTCATCTACATCCTCGTATTCTGCTTCTAACTCTGATATCACTAATATTGTCATTAATTCCTTTGTTTCTTACCACTTAATGCTACCAATCGTTAATAATTTAAGTAATATTCCCTAAGTTAGTAAAAATTAACACAGGTGTGTCTGAATTTAATTTATTTTGGTGACAAAATTTAAATTCTCGAAAAAAAAAATCGCTCGAGAACTTACCGGTAACTTACCGGTAACGTTCTCGGCGTTCCTGACGTAAGTTACCGCCTTTCGAACTCTACCCTTGACACGGCGATCACATCGTAGTTTGGGAGCATGAGAACTCGCGTCCTCGATATTCCAGGAGGCTTTGCCATTACCCCCTGGAAGGATCGCTCCTTAGTTTAAGTCCCTATGAGACCCATAAACCCTCCCACCAACTACAAGGTCCCGCGATCCCTAGGGAGAGAAACCCTGAGTTGCGGTGTACAAAAAATTTCAATATTTGTAGAATCACTCAAATCTCCACTAAGCTTCAAAAATTAGAGATCAAGGTTTTAAAAAAGCGCTTTTCAAAGTTTCCCGTTACAATCTTAACTTGAAACGGCAATGTAATGCGATGCTTATAACCCAGATCCCTGGCGGACCAGCCGAACGCAAGCATTACGCTACAGCGTAATTCTAAAGTAATGATAAAGTAATGCTAAAGTAATATGGCATTATAATTAATAAAAGAAACAAAATAAGTATGTAAACTGTTGCAGTTATAATAATACGTGTGTGTGTGAGCCGCGCGCAATGAGAATGTACCCGCGCAGCGGGCATATTTTTTTGTATTCAGATACCCAAATTTTTGGGTTAAGCTGTATAATATCTTTGTCTTAACGATTTAAAAAGCGATTCATTAATAGCAAAAAACCAAATAATTTATGATGCAAGTCCCTATTTCAACAATTTTTATAATAGGCGCTGTTTCCTTTTTAACGATAATTGTGGCCAGGTCAAAGATAAATATAGTTTGTTTAGCTATACATTATTTTTCGTGTTTATTGACTATTATTTATTTGAGAAATTCCAAACATGTTTAGAATATTTCTGTCTTTTCATGGAGTACCCTAGAATGTTATAGAGTATTTTAGAATTTTTTAACTTATTCCCTAAAATATTCTGGATTGTTTTTTAGTGTTTTTAAATTTCACAGAAAACGTATACTGAATTGAAAAATATATATTCTTGAGTCTTATGGGAATTTCAAAGTTATTCGTCTTTTTCTAAACTTCCTGTGAATTCTATAATGTTCTGGAATAGAATATTCTTGAATTTGCAATCTAAGAAACATGAGCATAAATAATATTTGAAACTAATTTCGCTTCCACTGAATCACAATATATCGATTGTATTCTATTTTTAATTTTACGCAGGTTATAAGTGACTTAAAATTTGGCTTTTCTCTGCCAGGCAATGATGCAAATAGTCGGCCATCCTCGAGCATTGGGGCTTCTCCTCTAATTCTCGCTTTAATCTATTAAATAAAAAAATATTATGCCTTCCTCTAGCATGAAGCCTCTTTGCATATAATGTTAAATGTACGTACCATGCAAAATTGTGGTTAATATTTAAAATTACGAGGCTTACTTCTCATGACTTCGCACGTTTACTTTTCAGTATACATTTATTAATTTCCGCATCTCTTGCAATAAATTGTGAATACGTACACAGAAAAAACTGTGGTTTCTATTGGAACCAATTTTCGGTTTTAAAGGACTTGCAACAAAAAGGAACCTCTCTTGCTGGAAAGGAACTCAAAGTGTATACACTTGCAATATCACGTTAATATTAAATTTTTTAAGAAGTTAGGTATTTCTATAATTGAATTTAATGTGTTTTCAAAAAGAATAAAAAAAGTTTGTTATTATTCTTCTGTATGATTATTCATGGCATTTCATGATTTCAAATAGGCCAGCGCTTTTCGGCACACGCGTGGTTGAAAACGTCAGCACTCGCCAATGGCCATCTATCGGATATGAACGAACTAAAAAGGAACCCTAAAAAATAGATCCTTTAGAGCCTACGTTCTAAAGTATGCCAACTTTTACTTGAGCAGCAACATCACTGAATCCCCAGTTTTTGATTTGTAAATATGAAGCTGTAAAATTCTATAATACAGATAAATGCATTACGTATTTGTCCAACTTGAAAATTACGCTTTGCGCATCTTAGAATATAACTCTAAAATTAGTGGCTGACTACTGATTTCTTTACTCTATTGTATTTTTAACTGACGCTCTTGTGTTTGCATCTACAGAATTCTACATTTTTTCCAGGGCTCTTGTGCTGAAACTAAAATCTGTTGTTAAATTTTTCCTCATTAATTGCCAGGCAGAAAAATTAAACATAGTGTGAAATATTATATATAATTTCTGCCTCTACATATGTATACGCTATACATAATTATTTTGCCTAGGCTTGCTACTCATCAAAATATAAAGTTCTATTTTATTATATTTCAAAAACTAAATTGCAGTCATTGCAGTTTGCTAGCGCGGCTTCAAGCGGGTTGCCAATATGCAGGGGCCCGATTTCAATGACAGCCACTTTCGTTTTTTCATTTTTTAACGCTGAAAAAACAACTTGTTGCAATTACGACATGACCATTTGACGTAAATTTTAACGTATTATTATAATTGCAACAGTTTACATATTTATTTTGCTTCTTCCCTAGCGGACCGAATGAACGGAACGGATACGCTATAGCGTATCGCTATAGTATCCACATCGTATCCTCTCCGTATCATGCAAGAAAAACTCATTAAAAAGGAAAGATGAAC
>CAKNWT010248963.1:0-12343 GCA_932066315.1 Andricus coriarius | reverse complement strand
TATGTATATAATATGTATATAATAATATATATGTATATATGAATAATGCTGTAATATTGGCACATTTATTTTAAAAAATTCTAAAATAATTATTAATTTTTATTGTTAGGAAATACTTTATGATTTTCTTCGAATCCTTGGTCATCTAAAAATTAATTTTTTAAAGATAAATTTAAGCGCTAGCCAACTTACAATTAGAGTTACTTCATAAAATATGATTGAGATGTCTCAATCAGTTCGAGAACTGCAAATTTTTTAGTTCTGGAACCCGTTCGCCTTCGAGTACTCAATTCTGCTCGTGGGTTTCACATTTTTTATTATTCTTCTTAAGTTGAAAGGCCTAGTTGCATTGATTCGACTTTCGAGATAGATTCAACCAATTTTTTTTTTTTAATAAAATTTGGTTGGTTACACTTAATATTTTGGTTGACCCAGCCAAATTTTTTGATTGCTTTGAAGGAAAAGGAGGAGAGGTATCAAGACCTTAAAAGGGAGTTGCAACGACTGTACCCAAAATATTCGGCTAAAGTAATTGTCCTTGTGATTGGTGCACTCGGAGGTGCGAAACTATCACTGGTTCGTAACCTTAAAGCTATTACCGCATGCCAAAAATATGTCAAGGCACTTACCAAATGGATGCAGAAAGATGTCATCCTTGGGTCGCTTCGTGTTCTCAAGACACACGAGGGTTTCGCCGGCCTGTCGTCGTAATTTCATTATGCCATCCATCGCACGGTCGTGACACGTGGCTATAAGTATGATTTACCGCGGTCCTACTGGGAGCCGAAGTCATTTTTTAGATAGCAGTTGTTCCAAGTGGGCCCCTGCGGTGGTCTTTTAACATTTTTTTTCAATTATATGAATAATGCTATAATATTGACATATTTACTTTAAAAAATTTGTAAATAATAATTTTAAAAAAAAAATTTGTTACAGATAAATTTAAGCACTTGCCCACTTAAAATTAGAGTTGCTCCATAAAATATGATTGAGATTTCTAAATCAGTTCGAGAACTGCAAATTTTTGAGTTCTGGAAACCGTTCGCCCTCGAGTACTCAAATCTGCTCGTAGATTCTACATTTTGTATTACTCTTCTTGAGTTGAAAAGCCTAGTTGCCTTGATTCGACACTCGAGATTGATTCAACCAAGTTTTTTTGTTAATAAAGTTTGGTTGGTTACACTTAATATTTTGGTTGACTTAGCTAAATTTGTTGATTGCTTCAAACAAAAAGTTTTTTTTTGATGAATAAAAATAATTTATTTGGTTTAAATGAATACTTCGATTTAGTATTAAAGAAATAGTTTACCTTTCCTTACAAAGTGGCTCAACTTATTTAAGGTGGTCTTCTAGTTTCGAGCCACGATTTCGAGCCTATTTTTGGAAATTTACTGCAAAGAAACTACACATGATAACTATAAACGGGTTTTTGCTATTTATTGATACATGCTTAGACTCCAACAAAATTTCGCTAAAAAAATTGTTTCCATAACCGCAATCTTGGAGCATCCTTGACGGCACCACTGCAAATATGTCACTGTCGACTTTGTGGTAAGATTGCGGCTATTTAAATTGCATAAAAAAAGCAAAGTGAAATATGACTTTAATTATGATTACATTGGCTGAACAATTAGAAAAAAATGACCCGATATTCAAAATATTTCTAGTCGAAGTCTTACCAAAATTTTTTACACGTTTAAACATACCAGGTATATAAGCTTAAATCCGCTGTTTGCTCAGAGATGGCGGTAGGGAACATATTTAGCTACAATAGAAACGTCATGCTTTTTTTTGTGTGAGTTCGGACACCTGGCTACATAAATCAGTGCACATATTCAGTTTTTTTATACAACAGCATAAATTTTTCCTTGAGTAATCATGTCTAGTTTTGTGCCAGAAAAGGAGCATTTGCGGGAAGCTCTACTTTTTTGCTTTAATTTGAATAAATCGGCTGCCGAATCACATCGAATGCTTGTGAAGGCCTATGGTGACAGTGCTTTATCGGAAACAACTTGCAGAGACTGGTTTCGTCGGTTCAAAGACGGTCATTTTGACTTGAGTGACAAAAAGCGTGAAAATCGGCCCAAAAAAGTTGAGGACCATGAATTACAGGCTCTTTTGGATGAGGACGATACACTAACACAAAAAATGCTTGCCAAACAGTTAGGTGTTACTCAACCGGCCATTTCCATGCGTTTACATGCCATGGGAAAGATAAAAAAAATGGGAAAATGGGTACCCCACGAATTGAACGATAGGCAGATGGAGCGACGCCAAAACACATGTGAAATCTTGCTTGCTAGACACAAAAGAAAGTCGTTTCTGCATCGTGTGGTGACTGGAGACGAAAAGTGGATTTATTTTGAGAATCCGAAACGAAGAAAATCGTGGGTCGATCCCGGACAACCATCAACTTATTTCTCAAGACCTCATCGCTTTGGACGCAAGACGATGCTGTGCGTTTGGTGGGATCAGCAGGGTGTCGTCTACTATGAGCTATTAAAACCTGGTGAAACTGTTGATGCTCACCGCTACCACCAACAACTAATCATTTCTGTTGAACAATTAAAAAAAAAGTGTGACTTTTGTGTGACTTTACGATATAATCGGCTATGGCAGGTCACGTTTCTAATAACTTCTAGATTCCAAATATGCAAAAAAAATCGATTTTTTAAAACCTTGAAACTAGAATACACCCTTAATGCTTCTTAACGTATTTGGTTATATAGGTTAATAGCTTATTGTGTATCTAGGAGGGAAACCGTCTTTTTACCGGAGCGTAAGTTTCGCAAACACACGAGGATAAAAAGACGTTTGGCTTCTTGGTGCACACAATACTTTATGTAACAAAGGTATGCTTTACAAGTTTATCACGTCTGAAATTTGATGTTAAGTTAACGCGTTTCATAATCGTACAGAGGCGACAGCGAATGCGTATACGCGAAGCACGATTATGATCATCCTGATGATCATAATCGTACACCGCACCACGCTGCACATGCGCATTTGCTGTTTCTCTTCCTGTTTTGTAAACAGTTACTTTCAATATGAAAAAAGTTTCAGTAGCACGATCTTATTATTTTGAGGTTAGATTACCTGCACCAATGAGAATCTATTCGAACGAGAAGAAACTTTGCGGCACGATCTGGTCACCAGAGTGGCGTGGGCTGACGTAATCTGCGTTAGATGTTTAGTACAATTAAGTGATATACGTGATTTGAATAAAATTGGAGTTATGCGCAGTTATTTGAGTTACGTATAGGGCCATATAGCCAAATATATTTTTAGCATTACCATCTCAAGACGAATCCTCATGTAAGTTGAAAATCGAGTCGCCGGGGCATTTTTGAAGCTGGAACTTTCGGTTGCTTTTGGGACATGAGTCTAGTCCAAATAAATGCAGTGTAGGTCCTAGTATCATCCCCCAGTCAAACCCGAAAATAATAATAGTTTTGACCCTAACTTCGAAAAACTCGAATACCTCCTAAACTAGAACCGACCATGAAGGCCCTTTTCATGCAGACCGTCACATTATATATACTACCGTCGGAAAATTTCTACACGTCTAGCGCGAGCGGCACTACAAATCACTGCAACGATGTTCTAGGTAAATTATTATTATTTTTTTTTGTTTTTGCTAATGGACTAAGATGATGTTATAAGTCAATTTATTATGATTCTTGAAATCTTTTGCGATGATCTTGTAGGTAAAAAATTAGGAGCATGGTGTATTTTGCAGTTCATCTTTTACCGCTGTTACTCCATAGGTTTTTGATCGCTTGCTTCCTGATGATGTAGAAAGCTTCTTACATTGCGACAGGTGTTTAATAAAACTGCCTTCTGAGCTGCTGCCAGCACCCGACTGACTCCTAAATGTTTAAGATGTTCAATGCATCTTGCGTGCATATTGCCTGTAGCTGAAATCACAATAGGATGAATAGATGCATGTTTCACATTCCACCATATTGTCTTGACTTCATGCCTCAGCTCGCTATACTTATGAATCTTGGTTGTATAGGTCGCCTACGAATTCCGGTAAAGTGGAAAAGAAATGTATATGATGTAGACTCTTTCACCTATTATTATATCTCATTTTTGTCTCAGGCTTAAGATGGTTACGGCCCAATATGTCGAAGGCATTTTTTGTTAGCGTTTGATTATTGAATAGTCTGCACGGGGCTGTCCCGGTATATGCATAATGGGAGGACCTACAGCTTAAGGTGCGATCCGAACCGCAACACTGCTCCGACCCGGGTCTCTGATCAGTCTGTCTAGCAATCACCTCAGGTGAAGAGCTTCTCAAATTCACCATGTAAAGCTCTCCACTCGGGCATATTAGTATCGAAGGTCTTTCGGTTCAGGCGTCACTCACTCCGCTGATACTCATCATGCATTTCTTATAAACTATTTGTCACCACATTTTTCTGTCCTGGCACACCTTTTTAGCTTCCTTTACGTCCATGTATTTGCTGATGCAAGCTCTTATGTTTCTATGGCTTCTTATATCTTTTATAATTAGGATCTCATTCAAACATTCCAACTATTCTTTCCGCGGTCTGACACTGGGCATGCTACCATTTACTTTACCTCGATATACTCAGTGGTGTAGTCCTAAAAAAAAGAGTGGCCTGGCGGCACACACACTCACACACACACACATATATATATATATATATATATATATATATATATATATTAATAAGCTTAAAATAAAACACGAATTTTTAATTTGTTATTAGTTTTCTCTTTAATGTATGTACTTCAAATTAAGATATATAACAATATGTATTACACAATTTGAGATCAGAATCCTTACAAATTTAAACGTACACTGTTAAAAATGTTACAAATTTTAATGTACATTTACTATACATTTGTATATTAAATCTAAAAACTCGGTCTATGAAATATTAATTACGAGGCTGCATATTAAATTTCATATACATGTATGTTGATAAACTTTTAGAAAAGTCAGATAATTTCACTTTCAGCAAATTAAAAATAATCATGGCAGTAATTTTCAATTCTAAATGATGAAACATAATATTTTTTTCTAATTAAACATAAATTATACTTTGACACAGTCCATGATCATCTCCCGCCTAACTGACCCTTCCCACAGGAGACACTCTTTGTGCATAAGCAGGCAAAAATTGCGGAATTTAACTTTTTAATTTTTCAATGTACGATTTGAAAATAATATATTTGGAATATACAAGTTTTTACGCCTCCATGTATATACAATTTGTCTTTAAAAGTTAAAAATTAAAAGAAAAAAAAACTTTGTTCCTTGAATTAAACATATGAAATTTTTATCTTTTTCAGACAAATTACATATGCTCGGGATTGAAAAAAATGGTACATTCTGAATATATTATTCTCAAATCACTTATTACAAAATTAATCATGTTTCAAATTTTGTAATTTTTACTTGCTTATTCACTAAAGTCCCGTACTAAAAGTTTGCCGACCACTTTTCCATAGACAATTGTTTCGTTTGTTGCAAATGCCTGAGACTCATTTGTCCAGAATAATCATGGGTATTAAGTATAGAATATAAACTGTAAATCCTACAACAAAGACTTGCTTTAGATAGGAAGATCCAAATATTATAATCCATCCATTGCCATAAATATAACTTTATTGTTGTCCTGAAGTGGGTTTCATTCTTTCTTAAAATTTAATTCTTAATATACTGTGCGGATGTTTAGGACACAATTAGGAGGAAATTAAGTTTTGGGTTGAAAAGCTTCTACCCCGCCTATTTTTGTTGACCCATTCGCCTATTTTCTGGTAAACTATCGCCAGGCTCGCGATGACCAATTCTCTCCAGCATGCACCCTTTGTTCATAAACAGGCCAATATGACGAAATTTAACAAATTTTTAATTTTTCAGTGTGCGCTTTGAAAATAAGATATTCAGAATCTGCAATTTTTTACGATTCCATGAATATATAATTCGGCTAAAAATATCAAAATATGGCAAGCAATAATATTGTTGCTTATGTCAAACTGATAAAATTTTAAACTTCTTTAAACGAATTACATATGCTAGGAATTTAAGAAAATGGTAGATTTTGAATATCTGATTCTCAGATCACCATTTCGAAATTATTTATTTTTCAGAGTTCGAAATTTGTACCTGCTTACTAAGAAGTCTTCTACTAATAGTTCACCGACCACTGTTCTATAGAGTTTGCAAGTGCCTGAGACTCTAAGACTCTGGAGAGAGATAAATTTACGACCCGGGATATCCAGTAAATAGTTTACTGTATTCCGGATATTTTAAATTTTATCCATTATACTCCATCTATTGCCATAAATATATTTTTATGGTGTTTTGTTGTCCTAAAGTTGGGGTTCCTTCTGTCTCAAAATTAAATTCTAAATATTGTGCAGATGGCTCTTTTAATTCTAACTAGAAATATTTTCCGTGCGACAAAAAGTGGCCTGGCACTGCCAGGCCCCGCCAGGCCTCCAAAGGCTTCCAAAATAAGTGGCCTGGCGGCGCCAGGCCCCGCCAGGCCTCGACTACACCACTGGATATACTTGTTTCGTCAATCGTTCATCTTTCATTCTCTCAACTTTCCCAAACCAGCGCAACGAATTTATTTCACAATTGTCAAACAGTGTTTCCTCTACACAACATTCCTTGAGGATTCTCTCATTACTGACTTTGTCCATTTGCATTTTACCGCAAATACTGCCCAAGAATTTCATGCCAATCGCGTTAATTTTACTCTGATCCTCTTCTTGGTAGGTCCAGGTCTCGCTACCGTATAGCGCAGTCCATCTCTTCGTCGAGCTTTCCGTCAACAGTAAACAAACTACCAAGATACACGTACTTATCAACTTGTTCTATACTCGCATCGCCTTAGATAGTGTTGCATACTATTTTCCACCCTTTTCTTCAAAGAACCTCATTGCTGTTTTATTCACGTTAATTTTAAAACCCATTTTCTTCATTCTAGTTTTCAGTTCAGTTTGCTCAAAATTCTCTGCAAGCCTTCGGTCGACTCTGCCATAACAACCTCATCATCTGCAAACGCTAACCCACGCACCTTCACTGTCCCGAGATCGGCACCTTCTTCGTCTAAGAGGGCCATTCTTAGACGAGGGCCTGATAGCAAAAGCGGACTAAGAAAAGAGTCGGAGCAAAAGCGGGTTGATTATTTCTCAGCGCAAGAACGAATTAGCCCGCCGCTACGGGAAAAAACGAGTTAAAGATTTAACTCGTTTTTGCCCGTAGCGCGTGAACTAACCCATTTTTGCCCGTACTCATATTTCGATTCTGTTCAACTCTAACCAAACTCTTGATTCGTTTTTGTCTACGCTGATATTTTCGCCTGGACGATCAAGAATAAATAAACTTGATGAGTTTTTCTCCATAATAGCTCAAGCGGAATATCAACGATTTTTCAGAAGAGTCAAAAAACGTTCTCGAAATTCGAATTTTCAAGCTTGAAGGAACAAATGTATACTCCTGAAGTACATCAATGCTGAATTGATGCCTGAAAAGTTAGATTGAAAAATTATATTATATCACATAAAAAATTATTAATAATTATCCAAAAAATTCATTTCATTTTTAATACGCATAATATTTTGCAAATGAATTGTCAATACCATGGGGCCCTAGAAATAATTGGGTTCCCATTGCGTAGAATTGGAAAACTAAAATAGGAATAATTGCGCGAAAATTGTTTCAAGGGGATTGGCTGCGATTTGTCACATGATTCGCACTTAATCTCAACAATATGTAGATAAAAAGAGTTTTTATATGGAACTCATGAAAGTTATTGATTTTTTTATTATTTTATAAACAATTTTTATAATCCGTTATCGACATCAGCTATTTATGATGTAATAAATAAAGTTTTTCCTACGAAATCGACCAAAAATTACTCGGCAATGACACCTAGTTATTATATATTTAGTCAGTTAATAACAATTGATGCTTATTTAAATAAACCTAATCAACAAATGAACTGTTGGGCTATTTTCGACGCACTACCTTGGTTCTTTCAACGTAATCAAATGTTATTAACTAATTTATAAACCTTTAGGGGTATTTCAATGACAATCGACACTTATTATCTTTAAGAACAATTTTTTTAACAAATTTGTATTATCTCATGTATTTAGGAACTAAAAAATTCAACTTTTCACCTAGGAATTAACTTCCAATTAAATTATCAACCATTTCTTGCTATTAATCAATGATTCATTCATGATTGTTTAATCAAAATTATTTAACAAATTATATTTCTGGCTATTTTTAACAATAGTTAATCGTTATCCAAGTTTCGAAGAAAGTTACAAAATTAATTATTAACAGTTGAACAAGTTAAAAAATAAAGTTTAAGTGATGGAAAATAGCCAGATAATGAATTCATTCATTGAGTTTGTTTAAAGAATCGTAAATGTTAATTATTGGTTATATGGGATCGTTGATAAATAATTGGCTACTGATTGTTCCTCAAAGAGAAGCGGAATTTTTTGTTTATAAATACGGCATTATTGCGCAACTGCAGTACCCACTCCAAAAAAAAAATTGTCTGCCCGAAGTCAAACTTGGTCAAAGTCTATTAATAATAAATTATTATAATAATATAATAACAATATTAGGGTCAAAATAATTATAAATTATAATAATTATAAATAATTTTTGCGAGTTGTAATTCTTCTATTTGGTACTAGGAAATTCTTTTTAGTACAGTTTTCACAGGTTTTGTATGCCCTTTCCATTGATCAGAAACATTTTTTGAAATAAATAGTATTTAGCCTTCAAAAGTAAAAGCCAAAAATAAATTTTTTTTCTTAAGAAGAAAATTTGAAACACAATATTAACAAGTCAACCTGTGCAAAAATTAATTAAACAAAACAAAGAATCGCTGTGAATCTTTGTAAAACGCATATTTTGTCATCTTTTTATTTCAAATGAAAGTTTAAGTTTCCGCCTTTAAGAGCTTTGAGCTTAAATGGCGGGAATTTTTATTTTCATTACTAAAAATAAGCAAGGAGTTTAGATATTTGAGGTGGCGCAAGCCCCAAGAAGTTTAACACGTATTTCCCATATGAACAAAATACGTTTTTGTAGATTTGATTCAGAATCCTCAATTTCCGCTGAATCGAGTTGAAACTCAACATTTCTCTTCAAAATTAGCCATAGAATACGAATAAAATATTACTTTTCAAATACCTGTATCACCCCCATAAGTCTGTTTTGTAGGGTCCCAAAAAAACCTCATAAGTGAAAAAATGAGTATTGCGAGTTTTTGGCGCAAATTTGTGATTTTTGACGTTCTTTAAAATCCGAATTATTTCTAAAACATGAAAGCTACTTTATACTGATGAGGAGATGTTTAAATACATTTTTTAAAATAATTTATTATTGTTTTTACCATTTTTCTCTTAGAATGGAGATAGAAAGACGCGGTTTTTTCGAAAATTGTCGAATTTTTATCCAATTTTCAATTGAAAAGATGTTAGAGTTGATTAATTTTAACAAAAATAATTGTTAACAAAATTTATTATTGTTGTTAATAATATTATCTTTGAATAATGCTAGAAAGTTGCGGTTTTTTCTGAATTTTTTAACTTTTGTCCATTTGTCAATTAGAGTGAAGTAATAATTAATTCAAGTTAACGAAAGTAATTGTTTAAACAATTTATTATTATTGCTGATCATATTATTTTTGCTTATTGGTAGAAAGTTGTTGTTTTTTCAGAAATTTTTAACTATTTGTCTATTTTTCACTTGGAATGACTTAATGATTATTTAAGTTGAGCAAAAATAATGGTTTAAACAAATTATCATTGTTAATAACTCTCTTCATGTATATTAATGCCAGATAATTGCGTTTTTTCTGAAATTTTTAACTTTTTGCCCACTTTTCACTTAGTGAGGTAATAATTAATGCAAGTTAATAAAAATAGTTCTGTAAACAATTTATTATTGTTCATAACTATCTTCTCTTAGAAGAGTGCTAGAAAGTTGTGGATTTTTCTAAAATTTTTAACTTTGCTTTTCCTTTTTATTTATGAAAAAATAATAAATAAACATTAAACAGAAAAATATTCTAAAAAATCTATTTCTTTTTGTAATATATTTTGCTGGAGGGGGGGGGGGGGTCTGATATAAAAATATGTTCAATTCCAAATTTTTCATGTACGCTTTGCAATAAACTTTTTGTTGTAATTTAAAACAAAACTTTTGCAAATAATTTGCACACCTAGTTCCTCCACCTAGTCCTAACTATTCCATTATTTGTCTTTGTTTCCTGTGTAAGGTAGCTTTTTTGTTTAAAATTATTTTTTCAAACATTGGGAAAAGAGAACAAATAATTCACATAAAAAAGTAAAATACTATTCAAAAAATTATTCTTGTTGAGGTTCACTTATTATTTAATCATAACTAAAAAGTCAAAGCTAAACACAAGATTTCAGAAAAAAGCAACTTTCTGGCATTGCTATAACAGAATATAGTTATAAACAAGAATCGATTGTTCAAATAAGCATGTTTGTTAGCTTGCATTAATTAGTACCTCACTAAGTGAAAAGTGGACAAAAAGTGTAAGAGTTCACAAAAAACCGCAATTTTTTAGTTTTCATCTAATAGAAGATAGTTATAAACAATTATGAATTGTTCAAAGAACTATGATTGTTAACTTGCATTATTCAATACTTTATTAAGTTAAAAGTAGATAAAACGTTAAACATTTCAGAACAAACTGAAACTATATTGCATTAATAAATAAGAAGATAGTTATAAGCAATAGTAATTTCATCAAATAATTACTTTTGCTAAATTAAATTAATTATTAACTCACCCTATGTGAAAAGTAGACAAATAGTTGCTAATTTGAGAAAAACCCGCAACTTTCTAGCATTATTCAAATTGAATATTATTAATAATAATCAAAAATGATGTAAACAGATAATTTCGTTAACTTTAATTAATTATTCAACTCACTCCAAGTAAGAAGTGTTCAAAAAGTTGAAAATTTCAGAAAAAACTGCAATTATCTAGCATTATACTAAAAGTGAATATTATTAACAATAATAATGAATTGTTGAAACAATTACGTTTCTTAACATTGATAAACTATTACCTCTGTCTAATTGAAAATTGGGCAAATAGTGGAAAATTTTCGAAAAAAACGCGATCTGCTATCTTCATTCTTAGAGAAAATTGCTAAAAAACTTTGTCAAATATTGCGCAGCTTTGTTAAAAATGAGATTCAGCTAAAGAATTTTTCGCAAATTCCATAAGAAAAACGTCATTCTTAGTTGAAAGTGCCTAAGACGAAAAAAATGTCCTCATAACATTGTTCATAACAATTACAATAATTGATAGTCATCCAAGTGTTTCAAAAAATTTCAAAAATTAGTTGTTAAAAGTTGATTACGCGTTAAAAGCACAGCGTTGAAGTGTTGAAAATGATTATAAAATGAATTTTTTAATTGATTTTGTTTAAACAATCATGAATCGTTATTCATTAATGGCAAAAAATGGTTGATAATTTAATTGGCTGTTAATTTCTGGGTGAAAAGTGGAATTTTTTAGTTCTTAAATACATGAGATAATACAAATTTGTAAAAAAATTGTTCTTAAAAATAAAAAGTGTCGATTGTCATTGAAATATCCCTAAAGGTTTATAAATTAGTTAATAACAGTTGATTACGTTGAAAGAACGAAGCTAGTGTGTCGAAAATAGCCCAACAGTTCATTTGTTGATTAGGTTTATTTAAATAAGCATCAATTTTTATTAACTGACTAAATATATGATAACTAGGTGTCATTGCCGAGTAATTTTTGGTGGATTTCGTAGAAAAAACTTTATGTATTACATCATAAATAGCTGATGTCGATAACGGATCATAAAAATTGTTTATGAAATAATAAAAAAATCAATAACTTTCATGAGTTCAATATAAAAACTCTTTTTGTCTATAAATTGTTGAGATTTAGTGCGAATCATGTGACAACTCGCAGCCAATCTCCTTGAAACAATTTTCGACAAATATGGCGACTATATCGAAACGCAGACTTGTTTTTCACGCCAGTCGTAAATCCTACCCCTTACCGAGCACATGAATCGAATTACGCGCTCTCGGAAAATAAAACACTAGCTAACCGGTCCATGTTGTTGCGCGACAATTTTTAAAATATTTTTCCGTAAATGCACTGTGTAAATTCCCTTCTTTTTCTTATTAATCTCCACTCAAAATGAAGAAGAAGCTTTGAAGACAAAGGCCAAATCCCAGTGAAATATCACGATAAGTCACTAATATTATTGTTAATAATATAAATTTTTCTTTTTGAAACTCAACTATTGTT
>CAKNWT010248929.1:0-23204 GCA_932066315.1 Andricus coriarius | reverse complement strand
TTTAATTAAGTGACAATTTATCTATATGTCATTCACATATCACAGATATAAATTTTGCAAAATGTCAATAGATGTGAACATAGGCATACGCGTGCCACACCAGCGCCATACGTGGGAACGAGAAGTATTGTAACTATTTTGATACGACAAAAATTTGCTCATTTTCGGTTACACTACTTTGGTCTCCTTATGTCACAATCTGCCAGACCAGTTCTCTGCACTATTGCGCATGCGATGTATTTCGCGCGCTTATTTGGAATGTTAAAAAATACCATTTTTGTATTTATTATCAATAATTAAAAATAACTATAGTTCAACATGTTCAAGATCCATAAAAATAGAAAAAAAAATTATTTAAAATTTAAAAAAATGTACGTATATTTCTTTAGTTTATTAGAGAACAAATCAAAATTTTTTTGCAACTTAAGATATGAATTAACAAAACCGCATGTTTCGTAATTTTCTGAAATATTATATTTCGACGAATAAAATGTTTTCTTACTTTTTTCCATCTATAAGGTTATTCACTTCCATAAACTTCAAAGTATATACAATTTAAAAAAAAAATAAAAAATTTCGGGTCCTGTGTAAACGGATTTTTACGGTTCTTGTGTAAAAACGGCTCATGTTTCATGATCCGTAAAAAATAGAACAAAAATTGGTTTAAAAATTAATAATACGTACGTATTTCCTTAATTTATTAAAAAGAGTATCAACAAATAAAAAACGAGAAACATTTTTTTTTTGCAACTTTAGGTACAAATTAACAAAATTGCATTTTTCTGAATTTTTTGAAATATTATATTTTAACGGAAAAAAAATTTCTTACACAGAGAAAAATGGATGTTTAAATGTAGATGTTCAAAGGGTAAGATTGTGCCGCCTAACATGCAGATATTCATGTCAAGCATCTACTATATTTTTGAGATGTTAGACGTAAAAATATTTTTATGTTAAACTGCGAATTCAGATCAAACTTGTAAACGCTTTTTATTCATTTCAAATCAATGAAAGAATGCGCATGTACCATCATGGCGGAGTATCGAAATCAGCTGTTTCCGCATTTTTCCAGCCGGTCTCTTGTATTTTGTTGACGAGTTTGACGTTACTAAGATCATTGTTCATTACATTTCAAAAAAGTTATTTTCAATAATGTCTAATTTATTAAAGATCGATGGAAGTTTGGGCGAAGGCGTAAGTAAAATACATTAATATATTTTATACAATTTTATTGCACGTTTTAATAGTTTTCTTTGCTATTTATTAATATACCATTAAGCCATTTACCTTTCGGGGTAGGCGTGACTTTCTCGGAATTGAGAACAAACTGTTCACAACTATTATTCTTCTCAATTATTCTATATTATTTTGAAGGAATATGGATATGAATAGAAATTTTGTTGTCTTTTTAAAAGGAAAGATTTGTATATTTTATATTACTGAAATACATTTGATAAATATGTTTGAAAATTTATAGTCTGACAATGAGAAAAATAATGAAAATATGTTTAGATCTAAATTTTACATTTCACATTTCAGATATATATTTATTAAATTTGGAAAAAACTGATTGCATATTTAATTATTTTTTTGTATTTAAAATTCCTTTTACAAAATAGGGAGGACAAGTATTGAGAGTGGCCCTCTGCTTGAGTGCACTTTATAGAATTCCTGTTGAAATTGACAATATTCGAGCCGGTCGTCCTAAACCTGGTTTGGCTGCTCAGCATCTGAAAGGTACTTTTTTTAAAATTATTGACACGAAAGCTAGTATTCAAACGGAGGTAAACACAATTGGAACTTACTCGTGAATTAGAGATTGTATAGATTTTTAAATATTTGAAATTGAGAAACCTATTTAAATATTTAAACATTCATCAATTTTCAATCTTTCAAATTATCTTACGATTTAAGCAAAATAATGAACAAAGAAAAGACTATGCTGGAGTAGGTCACAACAAATTTCTAAATGTAATATAAAATTTATTGTAAATTATGGAGAATAGACTGTTCAAAGACTGTCTATAAAAATCCATTATTTAGTTGCTTTTAATGTTTTGAAACAATCTCGAGCTATGTTTCCTAACACAGGGTTGTTACAGAAGTCGGATTTCAAATTTCCAGGATATTTCCAAGTCGACTTCTTAAAACTTTCGAGGACAACTTTTAAAAATATTCTATTCAAAATTTAAACTTAATTTTTATAATATTAACATGTACTTTTTCCTTCATAATAGCGCGAAAATAAATAAAATCCTGCGCCTAATGAGCCCAAGTTGAATGAATATGTCAATTTTATAAAAAGATATTGCAAAAATAATTAAACGATTAACATTTTTTAAAGAACTTTCGTTCATTTGCAACTTAGGTTTTCATAGTATTTTACTAAATTGTTCAGATAGTTTTATAATTTTGTCCCTAGATTCTGCTCTAGGGTCAAACATGGTGCATACAACTCGCAAAATTTCAAAAATGTTTTAAATCATTATATATTATATTTTAATGAATTTTAGTTATATTTATAATAATAGTATTGTTTTCAATTCTTTTAAATCATGGGGTGAGCACAATCGTTTTTTGCATTTTTGCACCAAGTACGGCCCTAGCGTGGAATCTAGTGAAAAAATAATGAAAATATCTTAACAATTTAGCAAAATACTAAAAAGACTTACCTTTAAAATTAGCCGAATAACTTTGAAAAATGTTGATTGATTCTAAAGTTATTCCAATTTTTCGAAAACATCGAAATTTATCATCGTCTTTTTGCAATATCTTTTTATTAAATTGACATCTTACCTTCAGCTTTTTATTAGCTTCCGTGATATTGTCAGGAAACATATTCACGTTGATATTATAAAAAATGAGGCACTTTAAGAACAGCTTAAAAAATAGGAATGTAGATAATTTCCACCGGTACTGTACATAAAAATATAAAATTATTAATCAACGCAAATTTGAAAAGGCCTTTCGAATATCATTCCATTCAAATTTAGAATTAAAATAACTATAATTTTTAAACAATTGTTTAATTATTTTTTAATTACTAATTTATTTTATTAATCATTTTTTACTATATATTAAAAAACGTTGAATTCTTTTAGTATATAGTCCAAAATGATTAATATGTAATAGTCAAAAAAGCAACAGGTAATACGCTTCCTGCGCTCATTCATATAGTTAGAACGTAACTTAATGAATTCCTATAAACCTGAATGTGTAAAGTAAGCAGAAAAGTACTTAAATAATTATTGAAACTTTAAGAAGAAAGTACAATAAACATGTCCACGTTTTTTTCAAAATTCCAGGACTTTTCCAGGTTCTTTTTTAAAATTCCAGCACTTTTCCAGGTTCTGTAGGAAACCTGTTAACCTCTCTCGATTTCTGAATAGGTCATCTCTTCTCGTAGAAAAGTTAGAGATGAAAGAAAACTCATTCATGCATAATTGAACAATATTACATATTGACTTGAAAATAAAATTATTTTAATTATGAATAGTAGGTACAATTAAGTGTTAGAAAAATTTTAATATGAAAGATATGTTTGTTATAACGCTCAAACTCAGTTTTTCGTACCTCACGTTTATTCCTATTCATATCTCGATAAGATTTCTTACAGTTGTGTTAAATATTATGGTTAAACTTTTGGGAACAAATTTTTTGGCATATCCCTAGAAATTCAAGTGACCTGCTCTTAAAAGTGACCCACTCGTGTAAACTTTCCTCTAAAATAAAATTTGTTTGGTTAGTAAAATTAATTTTTATTTTATGGTGATTTCAGGAGTAGAGCTCGTGAAAGAAATGTGCAATGCCAAAGTTGTTGGAGCGCATATAGGCTCAACGCGTTTGGAATTTCATCCAGGCCCTTTAGAAGGCCGAAGACGAGAATATGTTGCAGATACAAAAACAGCCGGATGTATTGGTTTATTAGCCCAAGTTGGACTTCCTTGCGCTCTTTTTGCGTCTTCTTCTGAACCAATCACTTTAATTCTAAAAGGTGGAACAAACGTGCCCATGGGACCACACATAGAATATCTTACAGAGGTCTTCAAACCCATTCTTAATAAGTTTGGAGCTGATTTCGATTTCTCAGTGATAAAAAGGTTTCTTTCATTTTTAGTCCTAACTTGACTCCAATACATTTATCTTCTAAAATAAATTTTAATATTATTTCAGGGGGTATTATCCAGCAGGAGGTGGCGAATTCCATCTAAGAATAAAGCCAGTACAACATTTGAATGCTGTGGAATTAACAGATCCAGGAATTCCTTCCCAGATTACAGGCTGGTCTTACGTCGCTGGGTTTGTTCCCATAAATGCAAGTATTCTAAAAGAAAATCTAAAGCACCGAACAGGGGCCGACTGGCGTGGGACTAAATCGATGCAATTATCAATGGGCTGGAAGACATTGAGGGCCGCTCGCAGCGACTCTTGAAATAAAAAATGTTAACTCTTCAAATCATGAAAATCCTATTAAAATCCCTAAAATATTATGAAATTCCTTGATATCCCTTGAATATTATAAAATCACTTTAATTATTTTAAATCCGATAAATTCCTTGAAAACCTCCGTGAAATCTAATGATATATCCTGCAATCTGATCAGATAAAGACCGTTAAAATCTCTTCGAATGTTAAAATATCCTAAAACACTATAGGTCCTATAGAATTCTTTGAAACCAGATAAAATTTTTTGAACCCATTACAATTCTTGGAAATTCCTTGAAATTTGTTAAATCTCTTAACTATCTCTTGGAATATTTTAAAATGCCATAAAATATTTCAAATCCTTTAAATTCCTTGACATTTTTTTAAGTTGTTGAAAATTCCTTGGAAATTTTAAAAATACTCTAATATCTTTACAATCCTTTGAAAACACTTCAAATTCTTTAAATCTATTCATAATCCCTTGAAAATTTAAAAATATTCTCAAATATTTAAAATTCTTAGAAGCCTTTAGAAATATCCTGAAGTATTCAAAAACTTTTTCAAATCTTTGAAATCCTTCAATTCTTGGAATCTTTTGAAATATACTTAAATTTATAAATCTTGTGAAATCGCTCCAAATCTTCTGAAGTTTGAGGCAATTTTTTAAAACCGCATGGAATGTTGGAAATCCTGTAAAATCCCTTGAAATAATTGAAAGTTTTCAAACTTTCAAATTCTGCGATACCCCTTGATTCTTGTAAAATTCTTCTTGAAATTTTTTGCATTCTTTGAAGTACCTCAGAATCATTAAAAATACCCTACAAACGTTGAATCCTATGAAATCCTTAATTTTTAAATCTTTTAAAATCCCTTGAAATCTTTGAAATAATGTTATATTCCTTAATTATTTCTTGTGAATTTTCTCGAAGTGCATTAAAATCTTTAAAATTCCCTACAAAGTTTGGAAGGTTTGAAAAAGCATTAAAATCCTTGAAAATTCTTATGAATTGATTTAAATGTTGTTAAGGTACTTTGGAATACTTTTAAATCCCTTGAAATCCTTTTGAATCCGTGGAAATCTTTGAAATCTTTTGATCTCTCTCAAAAAGTTTGCGTAGAACTACTTTTAGGGCCAGTCAGCAAGACTTTTACAAGACCGCGGTTTGTGAATCCCAGTCCGCTTCTGTCATCGAATCAAAAAATAAAATAATCTATTTTCAGGAAGCTCATAAAATGGCCAACGACGCCAAGAATATTATAAAACAAGGACTTTCCAATCGCGAC
Organism: Andricus coriarius; assembly: GCA_932066315.1. Classification (NCBI taxonomy): domain Eukaryota; kingdom Metazoa; phylum Arthropoda; class Insecta; order Hymenoptera; family Cynipidae; genus Andricus; species Andricus coriarius. The sequence goes on along the minus strand of CAKNWT010248929.1, from coordinate 17,495 downwards.
ATTGCAGTTCCACCCATCGATATTTTAGCTTACAAAGAAGAGAGAGACACTTCAGTTGGAAATGGGTCTGGTATCAAGTAAGTGATTGAAACTGATCGAATCTCTTTAACCAAATTGTTAAAAAATATAATTTTCTTATTTCTTAGCATCGTCTGTACAACAAATACCGGATGCATTTTTGGTGGCTCGGGTCTAGGATCAAAAAGGGATCAGACAGTTCCAGGAGTCGAGGCCGGTAATCAAATATTGTCTCCACTTTTATCAAACTCTTGTGTTGATGAACATTCGCAAGATCAGGTAAATAATTAGTAGACTTATAAAGTAAAAATCTGAACTTCAGTCTAATCTTTCTTTTCTTTCAGCTGGTCATCCTTATGGCTCTTGCGAAAGGAACTTCAAGAGTCTCCATAGGGACAAAAGAACTAACTTGCCACACAGAAACGGCAATTAAAGTCGCGGAAATTATGTTAGGCGATAGAGGTTTACGTTTCAATCTTTCAAAAAGTAGTGACGGAGATCTCGCACCCCACATTTTAGAATGTGAAGGAATCGGTCTATTTAATGAGTTTCTTAAGTAATTATAAGCAATTACCCTCTAACTTTTTAAAATCATTGTCGTACTTTTCTTACGATTAGCTGAAAATGTGTTATAATGCAAGATTTGCAGCTACGATTTATAAAGCGCGATTCGTTTAAATGGAAACTAGTCTTAGAAATGCAACGTTTTCTACCTAAAAAACAGAACATCCACTCTCAAAGCATTTATCATCTTATGTACATTATATAGCGTGCTTAAAAACTGTCTCACAACTTTCTTATCTTTACGAAATATCATATGTACAAGACAATTAAACTCGCGTCATTTACGTTAAACACAAAGCGTATACTCACTCTTGAGCTAATAAAAATTCAAACAGACAATATGATTATCTTGAAATCTTTCTGAAAGATGGAGAATGATTAGAAAACTAAAAACCTACTCAGTCTCTCTTTATAGATTTTCACTTTAATTGAAATCGTTCACTCTTGGTGTGGTCTGAAAAATGGTTCCATAGCTCGTAGGAAATCCATCTCGAAGTTTTCGCCCGAAAATCGAGTAACGGAAGCTCTGAAATATAAACAATTTTAAGGAAATTTTTTTAAATATTGAATTAAATTTTATCTTATGAAATAAAAATTGAACCTTGCTGCTAGTCTAATAGCGTCTCTTTCTTCTGATTCCATATCGATAATCTCAGCTATTATCCTCGCATATTCTTCAGGTTCTGCTGCTAAAAAAAAAAAAAAAAAAAAAAAAAAAAAAAAAATAATATCTGATCTGAAAGGTAATAAATAATATTATTATGTACTGGAAAACTTAATAGGGAAATAAGTTTATTTATAAAACTTTGATTAGAATATAAAATATATTTGAAAACGCGCAAACCTTGGACCACCAGAATTATGAGCAATCATAATAAGACCAGCTGCCATGCATTCGACGACACTAATTCCAAAATGTTCGTTCCACATTGCATGGAGACCTATCATTCCCTTTTGTAATTCCGAAACCAATTCTGAATATGGGATATTCAGTTTGAATTCCACATTTCTGTCCAGAGATAGATGTTTCGCTACATCCTGCATGTCCTTTACATGTGTCTCGTCCACGGAATTGCGGCAGGAACCAATTAAAACCAATCGGGTCTAAATAGAAAAAAGGAATATGTAGGAATAATGTTTGAAATGGTAAATATTCTTTTGTTCAACTTCCGGGAAACAACAGTGGCACTAAAAAAGAATAAACATTTTGTTTGGACTTCATCCAGATGATTTTTTAGAAAACTTCACATGAGAATGACGTTTCAGAATCGGAACAGTTCCCTAATCAGACTTTCTTCAGCAAGTGTCTTGGTCTTTTGTAAATTCTTCCCTACACTGTGAAAGCCATCTGATGAGGGAATCGGTTATCAGGGCTAGGACTCACTTCAGAGATATTAAATAGTGTCTATAGTAGAATACATTTTTTTAAATAGTAGCAAAATAGTGGCATACTTTTTTTTTAATAATAAACTTATAATACAAATCACGTATGTCTCGAATCGACTAGAATCTTTCTTTTAATCGCATAAGTGATGTAAGTTGCACAACATTTTGAAAATTTTCTTTCTTTAAGAATAAAGAGTAAAAGTTTCAGGTAAAGAAGTCTAATTTATAATATTTTTGTAAGAACATAAGATCAAACGCTGTACGTATGCAAACATAAATAATAAATAATATGTATTAACTTCAATTTTCTTCTTACCAACATAAAATCCAATGGATTCGCAAATTATATTTTCACAAATGAAATTAATTGTTATATCCATTCATTTTTTTAAAGTTAAAAGGCATGCAAAAATTGAACAAAACAGTATTGTCAAGAAAGACCATACATTTATATTGATCATTTTGCATTCTATGCAGGTATTTTGAATTTCTAAAAGATTTTTTTGTGTACATTCTAAAATTAATTTTTAGAAGTGATAATTTGATATTTTATTATCATTTGATGAAATTTGTTATAAAACTTCTTCATTCAATTTCAACTAGGTCTAGGTATTTTTCAGGTTTTTTGAAAGGTAATTTAAGAAAACATTCTAAGCCTCACGCTGGCAATTCCATCGCAGAAAAAAAGCTACTTTTAGAGGAAGAGAAAAATATCATTAAAAAAGAATAATCGCATAAAATGGAACTAATTAAACTTTGATTTTAAATATTGGAAAATATAAAGAAAACCTTTAAAAATTAATTCCTACTTCATTAATTTCAATAAAATTCCTCCAAACACGATAAATTTAATTTTGAAGGATCTTTTAAAACCCACGAATTTGTAAATAGTTTGAATTATTTAAAAATAAATTAGCTTCCAATTTTAAGGACGCCCATATCTTAATTATTCTTCAATGAATGAATTGATCCACGTCCTACATACTTCTTTTTAATATTTTAAATCTACCAACTTGCCTTATTTTCAAATAAGACAAGTTTTTAGTTCACATGCATTTTGAACTTGAGTTGTCTGAATTAAATGTTTTTGTTAATTTTAAGGTCTTTCAATTTGGAATAATTTCTGGGTTTTAGTTTTTTTTTGTTTTAAATTTAATTTCTTTCAAAGTCGAAAAATTTTAATTTCCTGTTTCGTTCAATTTCAACTTCATTCTTTTCCTATCTGGAACCTTTTCTATTTGAATTTTCATTAATTGGGAAATATTTATAATTTGAACTATTTTAAAAACAAAAACTTTGAAATTTTTTATATTGATAAAAGACTCATGCTTTTATTCAGCATTGTTTATTCTTGAAGCCATTCACATTAAAATATTGTTGAATTTTTAATTTTTTTATTTTAAAAATATTCAATTCTAAGCTTTTTTAATTTTGAAAGCTTCCAATTTGATATATTATAGTCTTGAATATGATTAGGTAATTTTGATGGTTTTAAACATCTTTCAATTTAATATAAGGTAAATGCACTAGTAATCGTCACCTTAAGCCAAAGTGGAAATTAAGAATGCTTATAATTGTATTTAAAACACAATTCTTATTTTCACAAAGGGCTTAACTGATGAAAGCAGATATATAAAAACTCAATTTTGATCTCTTCACATGATATTTGATTGGAGTCAATTTTTATTCGCGATTAAAATTCAAATTATGCAAATGCGTTAGTATTCGTCAGGCACGTAACCAAGTATTAACACGAGAAAAGTATACTAATTTGATAAAAGGATATTTAAACTTACCTAAAATCACATTTAGTATCACAAGCGGCAAGAGCGGGTCTCGTAATACAAAAAATATTGGGCCATCGGACGATAACTAATGCAGTGACGATTACCAGTGCATTTACCTTATACATAATTCATTTTTGAACGATATTTAATTTAAAACTTATCGGCAGTAATTAAGGATTTAATTTGGAAATTATACTTTAAAACGGATCGATTGAAATATGAATTTGTTCACATGTTAATAATTGAATTATAAAATTATGAAAGATTTTTCTTCAAAAAGCTTACACTTGAGCAAAGAATGAACAATACACGATTGGAATTAAAATAAGAATTCTAACCTAACTTTTAGGTCAAATTTTTCAGGTTTTTCTGTCAGTGTTTTTTTTTCTTCGACGTATAAGGTGAAAATTCTATCTGGAACGTTTTATTTTAAATAAAGGCTCATTTTTACTATTCAATAACTGGTTTATACTACAAATGGTAGACATGCTATTTTAGTCAATCAGCGAAGAAGTTCGAAAATATTTTTAAAGGGAAAGTGAAGAAATAATGGCATTATCTGCCAATTAAAAGAAAATAGTGGCGTGAATGCACGCCAATATTTTTTTAAATATCCAAGTTAATATGGATTCATGGCATTCTCCTTTTAACATTTACTAATTTAGTTTGAACTTTATAGATTCTAACGAATACAAGGTTTTCCATCATTAAATACCGAGATGAAGTTTTGTTGCAAATAGTATTTTTAACTTACTTTTTCCCAAGTTTTTTCGTCAATTATAGATCTCAATTCGTACATAGCATTTAGCATGAGAGGATGATCCTTTTCTGGTCTGAATTGTCCTATCGAAACAATACGAATAGAGCCGTCTTTCTCATCATCGCTGAGCAATGGCAATTTAGTCAAATGTTCTACATCGCAGGGAGGATACACTCTGTGAGTTCGTAGAGGACATTTCCAAATTGAATTTATGTGTCCTTCTGTCCAGGACGAATTTACCATTACGCTGTCAGCTACGCGTCCAACACATCCGTATAACTAGAAAACATTTGAAAAATACCAATTACTTTTTATTTGCGATTATTATTAAAAATAATTAAATCTTAATGGCTTTCAATTTTAAATTTGCATAATCTCTTTAATTGCTGGAAAAGGAATCTAATCTTACAATAGTTGAAATAGCCAGGATACTTACGAATGCAAAAATTTTGTAGTAAATCATTTTCCCCAGAGATAAAAACGGATTCCTGGCTATAGCACGTCTGTTATTGTGGGAAATGACTCTGCGGTAAACGTGCTTCAACATGTCGGTTGAAATTGTCGGATAATGCGTGTAACTTCCGATACTACAACCGCCAATGTATTTGAATAAAGGATATGTAAACGCATATCCCATAGTGTCTATATAAATATCTAAAAAGACATGTTCAAAATTCAATAATTTAGATATAAATAATTATATTTGGGTAATTCTTTACAGACAGGCCACTTTTTTGTACAAAGGATAAATTATCAAAACTATTGATTGTATGGTAAAAAAATATTAGCACGAATCTTCCTTTTAGTGTCTCATAACAAGGATCTATGTTGAAAAATTTATTTTACTATCGCAAATCACAATAAAATAATATTGAGTGCCTGAAAAATGCCTTTGAAGCATGTCCACAAGTGCCAGAGGCATAGTTTGCAGACCAATAGGTGCCAAATAACAAACTTTTTCAAGATGTATGCTTAATGTTCTTAAAATTTATCTCAAAAAATACCATTTCCCTGGCTATTATTTTAATTTAAGTGTAGTATAGACAACAATATGTACTTGAATATGAGAGTCCACGAAAATCTTTTTGTGGTTACGTCGATACATAAACGACTATCATTCGAGAAAAAAAAACATTTCACTATTCATTTTCCAAGTTTCAAGAAAAAAATTAAGAAATTTCATCGTAAACTAAGAAAATGTCCAAGAAAATGTTTCCTATTTTAATTAGTATTGGGAAATCCAAACCAGAAAATATAATATTTTAACGTTTTGATATTGATTTTATTAAAAAATTTATTTTTATTTTGAAACAAAACTTTCTGTTTGTTTTTTGTATTAGATAATTATTCTGTGTCTTTTTCTTTCTTGTTATTAAACATTTTATTGCATTCCCTTATTTTAATAAATAATAAGCCTTAGTTAGAGTAATATGGAAAACGCAAGATGTCAAAATGCTCCAGGAGTGCTACAAATATGTTTGTAGCGTGAATACGTTTACAAGCTCTCTTTTAGTACTACTAAATCTAAGTGGAACTAAAACATACAATTTTGAACAATTTTTCTTATTTTAAAAGTGCCATGTATGTGTATATTAAGGTCACTTTTGAATGGGACAATTAAGAAAAATATACTTTGAAATATGTCTTTTTATCCAAACTATGTATTGGCGGTAGAATAAGCAATTTTAAATCTATTGGAGCTTAAAAATGTTTCTTTCCTATTTTTTAAAACATATATATATATATACATATATATGCTTTTTTGGAATAGTTTAATGTTGAAAATTTAACATGGAAATTTATTCACTTTTATAGATTTGGAATTGATGTGCATTTACATGACGTGAAATGTCCTGTAATATTTACCGTCGATTCATACACAAATGCGATACGTAGACTTAGTTATCAACGAATTACATTGATATTGGTTAAAATAACTAAAGAAAATCGCCAAAATCTCATCGAATTGTCATCGCACGTCGAAGAAAAAAATTAGGAGGAAACTTTAAAAGTAAAAGTTGTCTTGTCTTTAAGAGCGATAAATGAAAAATTGATATGAAATAATAATAGTTTTTGAGATATACTTTAAAAAACTAACAGTCAGAATTTTTATTTTATTAACCTTGATTTCAAAAATCCTCCTCAAACTTAGCAACTTGTAAGGGAAGAAGAATGAAAAGTAATTTTTTCCCGTATTTCACACTTGTTTAATATATTTTTTTTTGTAAAATAATCTATATCTCTCTTATGATTTTGGTCAATGTTATCAAAAAGAGGAAATCCATCAAATTTTAAAACAATTCAATAAATATTCGCAAAAATATTACACGGGAAAGCAAGTGACCCCTAAATGGGGAAATACCCATATATATTTGTATGTCTAACTTCTTATTCGAAATATAATTTTACCTGGTTGTAAAGCACTCAGTGCTTCCCATCCGAGCCACATTGATCCTAAACTTTGACCGAGCAGTGTAAAATAAGGATAGGTTTCAGCTTCAACCCATTTTCTTTTGTGTAAATAGACAAACTCGATTCCCGGTTCCAATTTCATGTTGAAAGACTTGTCTACCTTTTTTAGAATTTGTTCAGGATCCACGTCCAAATCTCCCGTGTATATTGCTATGTGAACATCAGGATATCTGTATAATTTTAAGCAGAGTTAATATCAGTGGTGTAGTCGAAGTCTGGAGGAGCCTGGCGCCGCCAGGGTACTTTTTTGAAGGCCTGGTGGTGCCAAGCCACTATCTTGTCACACGGAAAATTTTTCCATTTATGGGCCATCCAAATTTTGAACTTTTTTGACCCCCTCCACCGACAGTAACATAGCATTTTCAAGAAAATAGTTTAATTTTCAACCGAAAAAGATTTGCTACCCAAAAAAATGAATTTTCAAATTGCTAGTAAAAGAGACAAATAGTACAATTTTCAAGCCAAAAAAAGTCATATACTTTTCAACCAAGAAATTGAACATGGTTCAATTTTCAAATAAAAATGATGACTTTAACAAATTAGTTAAATGGTTCAAAAATAATTAGATTTTTAACATAATGGTTTAATTTCTAACCAAATAGTTTAATTTTCGCATACCAAGATGCAATTTCAATCAAATGGTCGAAGTTTCAAATAAAAAAGATTAAAATTCAATCAAATATTTGAATTTTCAAGACAAAAAGACACATTTTGTTGAAGACAGTTAAATTTTTGTCAAAAAAGCTCATTTTCAACCAAGAAGGATTTATTTATTTTTTATTTATTTAGCATAAGTCCATAAGATGACTTTTCTATCATGAAAGATAAATTTGCAACAACATGGAATTGAAGAACTTTCAACAAAAAAGATCATTTTCAATCAGAAAGGTGAATTTTTAACCAGATAGTTGAATTTTCAATCAAAAAGTTGAATTTAAAACAAACAAGATTAATTTTCTCCCAAAAAGACGACTTTTCAACAAAACACATTACTTTTCTACCAAATAGTTGAATTTTTATCTTATGCTATATACAGTATAAAGTTTCAACCAAAAGGATAAATTTTCAACCAAGAAGGGCGAATTTCCAACAAAAGACATGGATTTTCAACTAATAAAGACAAATTTTCAACGACATAGTTACATTTTTAAATGTCAACCAAATAATAGAACTTTTAACCAAACGAGATGAATTTCGAACCAAAAATATAATAGTAGCCTTTACAACAAAAAAATGAACTTTTACCCAAAAATATAGTTGGATTTTCTTATTGGGTTTATGTTCTAAATGTTATCTAAGTTCATAACGTTATTTCCACTCATACCCCCCCCGCCCCCCATCTTGTTGCCAACTTTAGTTTTTAGCCCCCCACCCTCAAACTAGGAAAGGAGGTTTATGGAAAATTCCGACAGGCCACTTTTTCTTTTAGGAAAACACCACTGGTTATTCTGGTTAATATTCAGCAATTTGATGACGAAAGTTCAGCCGAAACAAAATTCTTTGAATGATAAAATAATGTGAATTTTTACTTTTTCTGAATAGCTTTGACAGCAGCCCATAAAACTCGTTCACCACCTCCTCCAGCATTGCAATAAGGGTGAAATATTCCAATAACCGTTCCTTGTTGTGTCCTCTCGGCTTTCTTCTTGGCAAAAAGCATCTTCCAGTATATCACGGCGATCGGGAAAAAGACAAGGATGCATAGAAATTTACAGACGGCAAATAAACACAGCATTTTCGCTGACATTAATAAAGTTGACCTAAAATAAAAAGAGTATTTTATTGAAGAACCATGAAACTATTTTTTATTGCAAAAATTCAATCAAATAATTCTTTCAAAATTAATCTTCGAACCCGAAAATTTTCTTTTATGGTAGAATATATTGTGATTGAATAATTTAGACTCAATAATACACAAAAAAGTTAACTTACGTGATACAACAAAAGTTCAACATTTTGAACTTTGCAAAAATAGTGCATTTGAAGATATTTTCTCAATTTTATCTCATGCTGACGTGTGAGATATACGAATATAATTTTTGGCACTTTGCATAACCTCAAAATCACAGCAGACGTAAATTTGTAAAGGCTTTGCAACTCTCTAATCGATCCAATTATTTAAAAAAAATAGTGTAGGAAGATCATTTACTCATTCATCTTCATTTTCGCGGTTAATCACACACTGAACCACCGCACAATTTTTAATTATTTATAATTATTTTTGTGGCTTTTTGACAGTTCTCAACATCGATTATTTTCGATTTTTCGATATATCGAAATGTCCCCCCACCACTATTAATTCATCATTACTTATAAATCAGCTGTTTGGCTGTTTAGCGTCAAAGAAAGTGAAGAACTGGAGTTAATAAGAGAAAGTCGGAAAGTGGCAAAAATAGTGATGTGTTGTCTTCGCAGATCAAAAGTCTCAGTTAAATGTGCACATTTAAAGTAATAAACACCCCGTGCTTCATTAAACCTTAATTATAATTTTCTAATGTTTGACGAATTCGTTTAAAATTTTGACACAGTGATTCAATCAATCATTCAAGTTCTGACAAAGTGCGAATTATTAAAGCAATCGTCTTTTAATTTTTGTGAGAGTAAAGTTCAGACTTTATATTTACGTAAAGTGAATTAAGGTTTTTGAAATCCAGAAGCTGAATTGCGAATCTGAAACGAGACGGATGATTTGAGGTTATGTTTTGGAGTGTTTAAAAATATTAAAGTATTATTATAGGGGTGCGGAGTGCTTATTGATAGACAGTGATAGATGAAACCAGTGAGTAGATAGAAAATGATCTGTGTAATGGGCGCCCGTCATAATTGTTATGCTCGAGCATTATTGTAGTATCGTGGGAATAATAAAAAGTTAAAATGAATGTGCCAAATTCAAAAGAGAGCAAAGACGGGCAAGAACTTACGAGTTTGAAAACAGAAAATGGACCCAGCGAATCTGGTAACGATCATTTTTCTTTCGTATTATGATACCTATACGGAAAGTTGCATATAACTTTTGATAAATTCCTTTGTTATCATTGTGCTATCTGTTTACATAACCCCCTTCGATTTTTATCATATGTTTTGCCTGGCTTTTCAATTTGTTAATTTTTTGACATCTAATGTATTATCAAATGTTTCATTGTCATGGCTTGATAATTATTAATGAATTTCCATCTATTTTAAAATAGAACAATTGTTCAATCTCAAACGCGTATTTATTTACTTATTTTTTCATTTGCACCCTTTACAATATATTTTTAATTTATAACATTCGTAATAATTAATGAATTTGAACAGTGTACAATATTCAATCACAGATTAAATAAGGCAAAATTCATAAATAGAATGAAGTATTACTTATCGTTTTGTCGAATATAAGATACGTACAATATTTTTTGACGAGCAACATTCGCTTCATCAGCGCATTACTATTCTTCCTTCTTTGTAGAAGAAAAGACCAATTGACTTGCAATTAAAGTGGATCTAGTCAGTTGGTCATAATTGATCAAAAAAATATAATTTATGTCTCAACTGACGTTCATGTTGAGAAAATTTGATTAAACAGTATCTAACATTTTTTCAGGTATTAGTAGCGAACCTCTGCTGCAAAATTTGGAACAACAAGGCAATAATAAAACGTAAGTTAATCTTTAAACAATTTTAAATACTGTTTAATTGAAGAAAATTATCATTATACTGTCCTTCGGAGATAATTTATATCGAGATAATTCTGTCTTTCAAATAAAGCGATTTTTTTAAAAGAAGTTATTCACTGGTGTAGTCGAGCCCTGGCGGCGCCAGGCCGCTTTCTTGTGGCACGAAAAATTGTTCTAGTTAGAATTTAAAGGACCATTGGCAAAGTATTAAGGATTTAATTCTAAGACATTATTTTTAATAACATTCAGACCCACTTCATGTCAGAAATACGTTATAAAAATATATTTAATACAATTGATAATGGATTATCTTATGATTCGGAATTTCCTGACAACAGTGAGTCATATTTGTATAGTTTTCCAAAGCTGTAAATTGATTCTGTTGAACGAAGTCATTTTAAGTCGCACAGTCAATCTATGCTCAAGTAATAGAATTATTTGCTACTCAAATATGTTGTTTTTCGAATGGAATAATACGACACGTATTTTACCGATTTGTCGAAAAGTGTGAGTTAAAAGTCTGATATTTATCTTTTTCTTTCTGATTCTAATATAATTTCTCGTCCTCTTTCGTGATTCTTTGAAAATTTGTTAAAAAAGTTCAAAAGTGACAAAATGGCGGTGGTTTTTCTGAAAATACTTAAAGTCAATTTATTCAAAATTCTACCGTTATTTTCTCTTGATTTTTTTCTAGATTCGTTGTAATGTAAATAGAATATTTTATGATCTAGGAAAAATTTTCTAACCCTTTTTTCTATATGACGATTTTGCTGAGGTTTTTGCAAAAATGGTATGGTATCTCCATTTTTCTAACTTAATTCATTATTTTTCTACCAACACGTTATTAAAACTGTTAAATTAAGTCCTTTTTGGGTTTTCAACACAACGTAAAATTGTACTGTTAAGAAAAAAGTAAATGTTTAAGGATTTCATAAATATTTTCGCAAAAATATCGAGAAGAAACAACTTCGTTCTTTTGACTTTTTTCAGGTCTTGTCTCGTTTTGGCAAAAATGAGAATTTTTGTCTTAAAAAAAAAACGAAAATTCTCTCTTCTCTTCAGCGCTTGGGCACAGGATAGACTATCATGGAATATATTATTTACATTCGGACAAATCTAGAAAAAAATGCAGAGAAAAAAAACCGTGAGATTTTTGAGTAAATTGAATTTGAATATTTAAAAAAAACGCCGCCATGTTGTGACTTTTGAATTTTTTAAATATTTTCTAACGGATTTCGAATGAGGAAGAGAAATTCTATCAGACCCAGAAAGAAAAAGATAAATACCTATATTAGATTGCAAAACACCACACCGCTAACAAAAACTTGAAACATTTTTTGATAATCCGCGTTTTCAATTTTTTAAATTCAAATACTCATAACTTTGTTAAACAAAATTTCGGCAAAGCGGTAAGATACGTGCCGTCCTATTCCCTTTTAAACCCAACCTTTTTGAGTCTTAATTCTGTCTTGAAGTTTATAATATATATATTGAGGACAAGTGAGTTTCCAAGTTTCAAAGTCTGAGACACTTGCAATCTGCAAACTTTGGCAAACGTTTAGTAGAGGACTTTTGTCAGTAAGCAGGTAAAAATTGCGAAATTTAACAAATTGATGAATTTTGCAATTAGTGATTTGAGAATAAGATTTTCGCAACCTACCATTTTCTCGATTCCTGGCTTATGTAATTTGTTTCAATAAATTAAAAATTTGATAAGTTTAAGAAACGTAATTGAGGCGCTGAGAAAAACTAGGAAAGCCCTACTTTTGTCGAACATCGTTTTTTTTTTGCTGTTTCAAGTACTTTTGGTTTCGGCCTATCGATAAATGTTAGAAATATGTAAAGAAACAAATTACATTTTGCCAAAAAACGTCGTTAAAGTTGAGGTGGTTATTGAGAAATGATTATGACAACTGGGTAAAACGATTTTGTTTTTTCTCCCTATTACTGAGTGAAATGATGATGAGGATTTAACTTATGTGTTACGTTTCGTGTGATGTTTTTGATACTATAAGGTAATTTTAAAAGTTTTTGAAGTTTTTTTTAAAGATTTAAAATATGAAAACATGCACTTTAAAATAATTGGGAATGCCAAATATTTAAGGACCATTTCATTTTTCCTCAAATCTACTCTTAAAATGAAAAAATAGATATTTTAAAATTTTGAAAGTATAGTTCGTGAGAACCACTTGCTTTTTTAGTCTTCTCAGAATTTTCTATTTTGGTTCCAATCACAGTAGAAAACGTTGTATTCATACAATTTCATTTATTTACATTAATTTATTAGATTTCAGAGTTTTCAAAAATCGAAAGTTTTGCGCCGCCCTCTAGACAGGTTTACCTGAGAAACGACGCTGCACAGTGGGACCAAATCGCGAAAAGCTGGCCAAAAATATAAAATGTTCATAAAATGGGTAAAATTCTCTTACTCACAGGTTTTTGGGGTCGCTGATTACGAATCCGATGTCAAAAATTCCGAAAACAAAATGACGGATCCAATATGGCGGACGAGTGGGCTAAATAAATTTTTAATTTTTTTTTAAATTGGCCCAAGGGGGTTTTCAAGGTCGCTGATTACGAATCCGATTTCAGAAACTTAAAAAACAAAATGGTGAATCCAATATGGCGGGCAAGTATGCTAGTAATCAGTAATCAGCAACCTTGAAACCCCCCTTATACCAATTTAAAAAAAATGAGTTAGCATACTCGTTCGCCATATTGGATCCGCCATTTAGTTTTCGGAATTTTTGACATCGGATTCGTAATCAGCAACCCCGAAAACCCGTGAGTAACAGAATTTGGCCCATTTTATGAACATTGTATATTTTTCGCCAACTTTTCGCGATTTGGTCCCACTGTGCAGCGTCGTTTCTCAGGTAAAACTGTCTAGAGTCTAGGGGGCGGCGAAAAACTTTTGATTTTCGAAAACTCTCAAATCGACGTTGTAAAAAATAAGGTACACTTCACAGTCAATCCAATAAACAATAAATTGTTGGTAAAATGAAAGAAGATAAATAAAATAGTTGTACATTGCAGGAAGCAGATGTGTTTTTTTTAATTTTTCAACATATTTGTAATCAGCACGGAAAGCTAGCCCAAATTAAAACAAAAATCTTAATACGTCGATTGGTTGCGGTGATATACAAACTTTTTTCAATTTGAACGCGTGAATTCAATTCTGGCGCGAGCGCCCGTCCGGAAGCGCCGGTTTCCCCCACTCCGCCGCTACAGACCACGTCAATCCTTCACCCGTAAGCAGACACCACAATCAACAACAAAATAATAATGAATTGCCTTGGAGATTTAATAACAAATAGAAAATCTCTCTTTCTGTACTTGGTGTAAATTTCAGCTTTGTAAGTTAAAAATTGCAGTGGCAGTAATTTTTGAAGAAAAAAAAAATTATCGGCCTGTCTACCCCTCTTCAAGTACAACAATCTTGTTTGTTTGAAAATATGTAGAATAATGACATATATCGAATAAATTATATCCCGATTCCATTCAGTAAAAATTGACAAAGTTATTCTATTTGTTTATGACGAAAAAACATACCCTCTTTTTGTAGCAATTTTTATGCAATTTAATACTAAAAAATCAATAACCCACTTTTTGTTAAGATCCTATCGGCCAAATCTGTAAAAATCTGAAACATAGTCTATTTTTAAATAACAAATGAGTTATTATGAAAACTAATTATTATTTCGGGCTAAAGTTTAGCACACTTCTTAAGGGTGGTAAGGGACATATTTTCTCGAAGTTTGAAACTTGTTTATTATTTATTGCATATTTAAAAAAAGGCATTTTCGGACGGTTTTTATTTTTTCCAAGTAAACAAACGAACAAATCTTAATGTACGACACGTCAATTTTCAGATATTTGTAAGATTTACATTACTTATTTGAACTTTTTTTCAGTCATACATATCTAGGTAAGTTTCAATCAATAAAAAACCTGTTTTTGCTATCTTTGACGATTGTTTACACAGACAGTGCTTCCGAATCCTTGGTCGCATACATATGCAGGCTATTGTTCTACATGCTAGCACTGCAAGAATCCGAAGTCAAACTTCAGGTAGCATTTTTGACCCAAAATTTCATAGGGCGCCTGGACTATAATATGTGTTGCTTGATATGAATATTAATGAATTCACAGTAATTAACATAAATTTCCAGGAACTTTGTAATCATTTTTATAATCGTAAGTCACCAAAGTTTCTTTGAAAGTACCGCCAGGCCACTTTTTTTAATACTACACCACTGAAATTATTCTGTAAAGAGGATAATTTCTTTGATTGAAAATTAGATATGCGATAAGTCTTGTTTAGTTTTAATTGGAACAATAATTGTTTAGGCTAAAGCATTTGAATTATGGCTATAATTAGTTACCTGATCTCCAATTTACTTATTGCTAATTGCAATCGAGGCCATCCAATAAATGACATAAACTTTTATCTTGTTTGTGTAAAATTTAATAATATTATCAGTATCTTTATTTTTCAACTGAAGTTTACAAAAAAATTACTTTATCAAATTGTTGTTTATCACACGTTGGCCCTTGGACCAGGAAATCGGGAAATAGCCAGGCGTATTTTTGAGAAAGGAAAAAAAATACATTAAGTATTTAATGGAAATATCGAAGTAATAATTGACGAAGTATTATTTTCATTTGAATGAGCGTCATATTCAGAGAGGAAGTTTACGTACAATTAGAAGCGCGATATCCTTTTCCGCATTCGGTGTAAAGAGGTTTAGGTTTCAAGCAGCATCAAACATGTCAATTATGCACGATTGCAAGTGTTTTATACAATAACAGACTGAATTGCCCACTTTGTGAAAATATTGTTTACTGAAATTCAGATCTAATTACTTTTTTTATCTATGCATACTGAGTAGATTATTTTACCCTAGTAAAAGTTTTTTTTTAAGGAAATGAAAACTGTGTTTCATTATATAAGTAACGTAATAACTGCAGGTTTGAATTTTAAGTTATACATTTGTGAAATTATAGGTCCTTAAAAAAGGAGAAATGTGTTTTATAATTTTATTCGTTTTATAATTGCTGTTTGGTTCAAACCGGTTGGTAAAGACTGAAGCTGGGAGTCAGTTCTGTAAAAATGGTTATAAAAACCTAGTCTGCAAGATACATTAATGACACAAACTGGATATGAACTGGAAGGCAATGAGTCATTCAAAAAAGTTAATTGTTGGATTTCCTGATGATGTAATTGTAAATCCAAATTTGACTCGGAAATTACTATTAAATTTGTGATGTGCTTTAAGTTCTAGTAGTGTTGAAAACAATATTTAAAAGCGAATTGGAATTAAGAGAAAATATTTAGTTTATTTGAACTTTCGAAACTTTACGATATCTAATTTAAGAACTGAAAGCGTTTGAAGTTTAACAACTTTTCAATCGAAACTTTTAAAGCATGCTATAATAATGCACATAATTTTTTAAGGTTTTAGAATTTTACTAGCAAATATTAAATTAGATCAACTTAAAGCATTCACAATTAAACAAGTTCAGATTTAAATTTGATAATTTAGGAAATAATCTATTAACAGCATTTGAAATTAATCAATTTTGAATTGAAAACTTTTTGAAACGAGTAATTTCAAATATTCAAAATTCGAAACTTTCAAAGTATCGTTTCAAAAATTGCAATTGAAAGCTTTGAAAACTTAAAAAATTTGTGATGCCTACATTTAAGATAAAATTTTTGTATGATTTTTAATGCTTCCATTTTTTTAATTCTTCAGTTTCAAATACTTTCAGTTTGAAAATATTCAATTTCGAATGTTTCAAATTTACCAATTTTAAATTGCTTAGTATTGAAATTAGTTGCGTTTGAAGGCTTCCCATCTCGAATACTTTGAATTTGAATTTATACGAATTCTGAAAATGAAGCTGAAGCTGGTCGCCCCTTTTCGAGCCCTTAGTTTTTGAAAATTGTTTGTATTTAATCAATTTTAAATCCACGAAAAAATGTTATTTTGTGTTGCTTATTTAAAAACGTAATAAAATATACGATTTAGAAATTTATAATTATTTTTGACTGTAAAATATCTGCTGTTCTGAAAAAAGTGATGGCTATAAAGTACAAGTCAAGTGTATAGAATTTCCAGTTTTTCGTTTCGAAATACTATCTAAATATAAAGTTTTTCATTTTTGCAGCCTTAAGTTTTGGAACTTAGATAATCAGGAGAAATTATTGCGATTTAGCAAAAACCCTTATAATCAACCATTAATTTTGAAGTCTGAATCCGAAAATATTCAGAATTGAAAATTAAATTATTTTTATGAAGAGCTCATACATATTTTCGACTTTCCCATCCAGCATATATAAGAGGGAAGTACGCAAATATGTTATGATCAAAAGCTCATTACTGGTAACATTAGTAATCAGTTTGATCGGAAAGTGTTTTTTTTTTTAATTTGAATAGCCACCCTGCAACTCTATATGTAATGTCAACACATGAAGTAACAAAATAAGATTAGTAAAGCGGTGGGAAATAAAGCGCAGATTAGAGTTTCCCTTTAAAATTCTCAGCCTTCAGAGTTGGATCGTAGTCTGATGTAGCTGGTGAACGCCTCTCTTTCTCAACGAATCATGCTTTCAAACGCGGGTCTTTATTCAAACTGGAGCACGCGCGCCTTTCTCTTCGTCCTGCGTACTCGCTGTATGTATGAAATGATCATACCAACCTAGACATGAATTACTCGTTTAATAAGTTTCCTGCTCGAGTCGTCGATAGGTCACTCCTGTCCTTCCTAAACTCTCTTCTTAACTCTTATATTAAGTATAAGTGCCAATTCAAAATCCAAAAATTTTTTTTTTCATTTCAAATGTAG
>CAKNWT010248905.1:0-11485 GCA_932066315.1 Andricus coriarius | reverse complement strand
TGGTTGAAAATTCAACTGTTTTGTTGAAAATTCGTCTTTTTGGGTTGAAAATTCAACTACTTTCGTAGAAAATTTACATTTTGTTTAAAATTCAAATTTTGGCGTTGAAAAGCCAACAAAAATCTTTTTTAGATAAAAATTCAACTTTTTTTTTTAAATTTGGCTTTTTTATTTAAAAATGCATCTGTTTTCGAAGAAATCGCATCTTTCTTGGATAAAAATGCAAGTTAGAAAAACAGATAATTTTTCAACTAAATAATTAAATTTTCAACAAAATAGTAAAATTTTTATCTAAATTCATGTATTTTCAGCAAAGAAGATCCATTTTCAAACAATTGATTGAATTTTCAATAAGAAAAGATTAATTTTCAACAAAAAATATAATATTTGATATTTCAAAAAAAAAAATATATATATATATATATTTTTTCATTTTTAATAAAAAACAGTCGAATTTTACCAAAATAATTATTCTCAACAAAAAATGTAATAGTTGATATTTCAATCAAAAGACATTTTCATTTTGATTAAAAAACAGTTGAATTCAACCAAAAAGACGAATTTTCAACAAAATTGTTGAATCCCTAACCAAAAAAGGTTAATTTTCAACCAGTTGTATTTTTGACCAAAAACATTTAATATTTCTCAAACGATATGAATGTTTATAATCAAAGAAATGAAATTTCAACAAAAGTATTACATTTTTGACCAGGAAAGATTTCTCAGTCGAAAGGAAAAAAAATTTGACTCAAAATTGTTGAATTTTCAAACCATAAAGGCAAATTCTCTAGAAAACAGTTGAAACTTCAACCCAAAATTAGGAATTTTCAACCAAATAGTTGATTTTTTTACGAAAATAATATTTTAATTAACAGTTAAATTTCAAAATTAAATAGTTTTTAATCAACAAAATGAATTTTTACCAAAGTAGTTCAGCTTTCAACCAAGTAGTTGAATATTCAACAAAAAATATGAATTCTCAATGAAAACTTTAATAGTTGAATTTTTAACTAAAAACGATCAATTTTCAGCCAAAAATAGATTATTTAAATTTTCAGTGTAAAAATTAATTATCAACAACAACAAATCTAATTTCACACTAAATAGTTAAATCTTCAACTAAACAGTAGAACTTGTAACGAAAAGAGATGGATTTGGAACCAAAAATATAATAATAGACTTTTCAATTAAAAACAAATTAACTTTTAACGAAAAAAAGTTGGCTTGAGTTCTATTAATCTAGTTTGAATTGAAGCGACAAAATGAGTAAAAAAGGAAAAGGGAAAGTTTCTTGAAAACAAAGGAAAAAAGGGGAATGTCATTGTATAAAATGAAATCACTAATTTCCATTGTTTCAAGCATTTGAAAAAACTTTATTCATATTTACGTTTTCCATGTGTGTTGTCACATTCAGTTGGAACCCCTCTCCCCGGACGTCTCAAATCGTCACAAAACCTGTTCCCCCCCCCCCCCCCCATAGGTGTTATGTAGTTTTTGAACGGCCCCTTTGCTAAATTTAGAAGAAGTGTGCAGAATAAAATTTGCAATAAAGTCTATTTCTGTTGTTCAAGATTAACAAAACACATCAACCTCACTTTAGTACCCATAAAATAACATCTTTATTCAAGGATAATGACAATCATAATCCTAACGTTAGCGATAAACAATTTTCTTTAAAAAATATTTCTCTAAATACTCTAGGCAAAACTTATTTTTCATTTTATCAGATCTAAAATTAATAACAATTTTTTTATTCTATTTAAATTAATCTCATGTTTAGAAATAGACACCTCTATTATACATTTTAAGTGATATAAACTTTGTACTTGGAAAATAAAATTCAGATATTTAACATTTATTTTCCAGGAATAATCGAGGACAGTTATATTGAAACTGTATAAATATTATTCTTCTTCAGGTAAAAATTTTTGAAACAAAAAAATGGTTGAAAAATCGTGACAATAACATAAAAATTCTATCTCCCTTTAAAGAGTATTACTCTAAATTCTCACGAATTTATTTGTAATCTTCTGTAAGCAAAAATGTCTTAAATATAAGAATTTTTTAGAGATCGTGACAATGAAATAAAAGTACTATCTCCCTTTAAAAAATGTTACTTAAATTTCTCCTCATTTTATTTTAAATTATTTTTTTTAATGAAGAAAAAATGTTTCTCAATTCTAAAATTCATCAGCCAATATAAAATTATTTTAAGGAGAGTTGGAGTGACCCAATTTTGTAAATTTTAAACGACAAGTAGTAATTGCTACTCAACGCATAGGAACGTTATCGAATAAACTACAGAGTAAATCGTAAAGAATTAACATAAAGTTCAAGGTCCATGCGCAGTAATGCGATTAAACCTTCAATCAGTGGTTTGTGCATGTTTCTTTCATTAATCGTTAAAGTCTGAAAATGTCTTTTAAGATAAAAAGTGTTTTAAAATTATAATTTTACGTTCCAATTATAATTCCTATTGTTAAATTATAATTTCAATGTTTAATTTCAAGGAAGTCACGCATTTAATAAGATTTAATTACTATTACATAATTTATTTTCCACCCTTGACTATCATTCTTTCCTTAATCGGTACAGCTTACATGAAATGCATTACTCTTATCACAGAATTATGACTAAATTATAGTTACACAAATATTATCACTATATTCTCTTATGAAACAATTAAATCTGACGCAGGCTTCACTATTTAGTATTGTCACAAATTAATTGACAAATATGATGCAATTGGAAACCGGTCCGAATAGACGGACTCCTTTTTAAATTTACACGCCAATCCCAAAAATTATACTTTGGGAAATAAAAAGTTTAGAAAAAATCATATATAATTTACAGTTATTTAATTATGAAAATGTTACATTGAAATACGAAGTTATGTACCCCTAACGTTTTTAGAGTCATCAGATCTAATGTAAAATATGAAAATCCTTTTTCCTAATCATCATACATATAATCTCTTGAATCAAATTTCGAAGATTCTTCATACTCGAAATTCTCGGGTTCCGAATTTTTTAACCAATCATTTAAATGTCCATCTGTCTCTTCTTTCCAGGTTGGTTGAAAATGAAACCAGTTTTCTTCGTCCTTCCAAGCAAGGTCCGTTTCTGGACTTTCTGGATCTTCTGCAGAAACTGTTTCTTCCTCCACTTTCATACTTTCCTCTTGATGCAAATGACTTTCAGTCTTGGTACCATTAATTGCAAGATCTTCACTTGAAATTTTTACGTTTTCGAGGGCTTTCATGAAATCTTTTATTTGTTTTTCTAATTCTGCTTCATTTGCTAATGCTTCTTCTGGAATCACATCTTTTAAATATCCATGATTTGACTCCACGGAACTCTGATCGTCAATTTTATTCATGAGTTGATCAACTAGATCTACTTCATCGGGCAAATTCTGTGAAACAGGGGCTGCGAGAAGAGTATCCGAATTTTCTGTCTGAGCCTGTAGTACTTCGTTTGGTTTATATTCATGTTCATTCGATTCAGGGATTACACTTGGGGAATCTGGTTGATTAAAAAATAAGTCAAACAAACTTTGTTCGCCAGATTCTTCATTTTCAGGTGCTCTTGTCAGAATCATACTTTCTGGTTGAGATTCTTCATCACTGAAGCCCCCAACTTTCGTCTGCTGAAATTCCGGAATATTGACCCACCACTTCAGCGTTTCGTCATCCAAAGGACTGTCTTCAATTGTTGGCTGTCTGAAAAATCCAGGATCTGCGAAGGGAGATGCTGGATCTGAGACACTTTCTTCACCTCCTAAGAAACTATCAGCATTCTCAGCTGAAGAAACATCACTATCACTCACATTTAAAAAAACGTGTATAAAGAATGGAATCTGTTTCGAAATTTCTTGTGACTTTTCATTATCAACACTTTCTTGAATTCCAGTTTCTGGTCCCATCGAAAATTGGAAATGATACTTCTTTACATATGATGGTACAATCTCTCCAGTGGGTATATTTTCTGCAGCTTTAGCCTCAGCTCTGTCTAGATCGTGCAAAATTTGAATAAAACTTGGTGGAGAAAAATCTTCATCTTTTTGTGAGTTGTCCAAAACCTTTTCAATTTCTTGCTCTAGTTCCTTTTGAAACTCTTCAACCCCGCTGGAACTACCATCCATTTCTGCTACAAAAATTGGCATGTGAGGGGTCTCTGAACTTTTTTCTGCTATATCTTCTACCATTTTTCCGGGTGCTTCTGTAACAATCGATATTCCAATTTCAGAGTCTGTAGCCAAATTCTCCTGATTTTTTAGGTTTTCAATATGCGCTTGAACAGGAAGCATATACAGTTTCTCTGCGTCGAGAATTTTCATTGGTTCCTTGAAACTTTCTGTAGTTTCTTCAACATATTCAGTAGATTCCTTTACTTCTGAAGGTGTGGTTACATCAGGTGATGATGATTGAGGATGAAAAACAGAATCTTCGTTAAGTAAGACTGAATCACGTTCCGTGGATGACTCAGGGATCACAACGTTTTGCGTTTTTGCCGACCAAGGTTCACTGCTCGACGGTGGATCAAATGCCTTGTTCTGACTTGATTTCTCTTGCCATGTAATAACATCTGAATCATTTGGACTATCTGCATTCAATTGAAAATTATTCTTCAGTGCACTAATTCTTAATTGGTCCTCTTTCACATCCGTTGGCGAAACGTATTTGCTTTGGTAAAATGAAAAAAAGGTCCATCCGAGAAAAAGGGCGATTTCAATCGCCAAAATGAATTGGACAATTTGTGTAAACTTCCTACAACCATTTTTTGGAACTGGTTCCAAATTGGCTTTGCCTTCCTCCGCAGCAACTAGTTCCTCTGAAAAAAAAAATATTTTTTCAATAATCCTCTTTCACTTTCTCTTGCTTAAAAGTATTCAACTCGTTTGAACGTTATCAATTCTGTTATTCACTCGACGAGATTGTTCTTCATGGAGATGAGATATTCTCTTATAATAAGAATCGTATAATGATTGAAATTATCGGGTTTAAACTTTTTACTTATATCAATTTGTTACTGTATTCGTGCTTCTGTTAGGTGGAGATAAAATTGAGTGAAAGACTTACCCTTGCTGTTTGACCAGAACTGCTTCATGATAGACGACTAATCGTGAAGTGACGATGTCGCGGATTGATGCACGCGTTATTTTAATTCTCTGCAGACGTTACGACGATTTAGAGAAAATAGAGGGAAACAGCTAGCTTTGCTTTGCTCAGAGTCTCCAGAATTCCCACCACATTCGCCTTGTTCTTTAGTGGTTCGCATTACGACTTCAAGGAAGATCATCGTAGGTCATCACTATCATTCTTAGGTCATTTATGATCAAGTCGTGCCGCGAACTGTCAACAGCGGTGCCTTCTTTGCTTTTCGATAAGCAATTATGTATCACACTTTAAAATGGTAAGTGCTCTTTCTTCAAGCATTGTTCTCTTGAAATTTGAATAAGCGGTCTACTTAAGGGTCGCCCATAAACTACGGTACCAATTTTAGGATATTTTTGACCCCCCTCCCCCCAACGAAAAGTAACGTAGCCCGGATTTCTATCAAAGCATAGTAAAGAGGGTTATGTTTCACAAAAACAGGCTAATAATGGAGGAATAAATTCATTCAAATAAAATTAATGTGAATACCATATTGAATGCAATATGAAACACTTTAAATTTCTAAGATTTCAAAACGAAATATACCTAGTATCACAAAAGTCCCGTGACGGCTTAACATTTCCTCAGGTAAGATATTTTTTAGGGAGTTCAAGGTCATTCTTGAAGTAACTTTCAACGAGGAATTCAATGGTGACCTTTATTTTGATCTTGACGATAATCCTCAAGGCCATTTCAAGGTCAACTTTGAAAAAAAAAGGAAACCCCCTTTTTACGTCGACAATCGATAGAGCGGGAAAGTTTACGTTCAAATATGCACCCAGGTCATAAATGGGTACATTGTAACCTTAAAAGATTTTCCAATTGAAAAAATTGACCTTGAAAAAACCTTTAAGGTCATCGCCAAGGTCATGATTAAGTTCACTTCTGAATACGCCTTGTTGAAATTAGTAACTTCGCCCGTTAGGAAAAAAATTTCAAAAGCTTCTATTAACAGAGGTATGCAGACCTTGTTTAAAGTTTACATAACCTTAGAGTGACCTTCAAGGTTATAATGAACCGATATATGACCTGGATACATATTTGAAAGTAAAATTTTCCGCTCTATCGATTGCCGATGTAAAAAGGGGGTTTCCATTTTTTTAAAGTTGATCTTGAAAAGACCATGAAGGTCGTCGTCAAGATCAAAATAAAGGTCACCATTGAATTCTTCGTTGAAAGTTATTTCAAGAATGACATAACCTCCCGGAAAAATATCTTACCTGAGGAAAAATTCAGCCGTCCTGGGACTTTTGTGACACCCGGCATATTGGATCAAAATACATGAATTTTCTACGAAATAGTTGAAATCTCAACTTATATTCTAACTAAGAATGGAATTTTGGAAGCAGGTAAAAAAAACAAATAGTTAAATTTTTAACCAAAAAGATGAATTTTCCAGCAAGAAGATTCATATTCTACCAAAAAATACGAGTTTTCAACAAAATACATTAATATTCAGAACAAAAATTTAATTTTAAAGCCAAAAGGACGAATTATATACAAAGCGATGAAATTTTAAACCCAAAAATACGATTTTTTAAATAAATAAATAATTTTCTACCAAAAAGTTAAATTTTCATAAATATAATAAAATTTTTAACCAAATAGTTCAATTTAAACTAGAAATCTAAATTATTAACAAAACAAGTAATTTTCAACCGAACAGTTTAATTTTCTACCAAATTGTTGCATCCTCAATCAAACTAAGTTAATAAAGACCCAAACAGTTGCATTTTTGACCAAAGGGATTTATTTTCAATCGAGAAGATTAATTTTCGACCAAAAAGATTGTTAATTCAAAAAATTCATTTTCAACCAAAAAAAAACAAGTAATTTTAAACAAAATAGTTACATTTGCAACAAATATGAATTTTCAACTAAAATGATGAATCTTAAAAAAATGAATTTTCAACAAAATAGTTCAACCCAAAAGATGATTTTTTAACGAGGAGAATTAGTTTTCTACAAATGTAAAAGTTAAATTTTCAACCAATGAGATGCATTTTCCAGCAAGAAGATTAATGTTCTACAAAAACAAAAAAACACGAGTTTTCAACAAAATACATTAATTTTCAACAAAATTGTTAAATTTTAAAGCCAAAAGGACGAATTATCCACAAAACGGTTGAATTGTCAACCCAAAAAAATATGATTTTTTAACAAAAAAATTAATTTTCTATCAAATAGTTACTTTTTGCGGTCTGCCTCTGGGCACACTGCCATTTATTTTACCTTGATATTGTTAATATTTTTATTCTCTTGTCAGACTGGTCCATTTAAGGTCCATAGCACTGCGGTTAAAACCTATTGTACTGCCTTTTGCATATTTTAAAACCCCGGTGAAATCCGGATCACCCTAGCTTTTAAAGTATCATTTAAGTCCTTTAGCATGAGTGGATATACCGTCTGACGTCTTCACTTCACTGGGTATGGGCCTGTGGCAATTTTTCTTTTACTAAGGTGGGCTTAGAATTTACTGTATGAATTTAATCACTACCAATGATAACCCGTAGTTGCATCGATTGTATTAGAAGTACTCGCATTTTCGTGGACGTTTGGCCAGGGGAGAGAAAAACTGCAGAAAACCACCTCCCGATTTCAGCCGATTTTTCGACAGTCCAATTTGAAGACTGATATTCGACCCTACCAATCGAATGCACACAATCATCTACGGCGTCAAACCTCCCGCTTGGAATTAGTTTAAACATAGCAAATTCACATCCTGGACATCTGGACTCTTCCCGTGTCGAGATTCAATAGTTCAATTTTCTACTAAAATTATTGAATCCTCAACCAAAACATATTAATGTACACCCAAACAGTTGCATTTCTAATAAAAAAGGATGAATTTTCAACGAAAGTTTTCAGCAAACCAAAAAATATGAATTTTCAACTATAAAAGATCAATTTTCAATAAAAAATTAAAACTTTCAACCAAAAATATAATAGTTGCATTGTTAATTAAGAAAATTAAATGTCAACGAAAAACCAACAATTTTTAAAGAAATAATCACATTTTCAGCAAAAGAGATGAAGTTCCAACTTAAATGATGAATTCTAAAAAAAAATGCTTAACAAAAGAGTAGGGAAGTGTCGTACAGGTTGGATTTATAAGGAGTAGCAAAATGATCGTATTAACATTATTCAACCCAATTTTAGTCGTTCCTACAATTTCAGTCATTGGCAGCTTGGCGATTCGGGGACCGAGAGACCGAACGAGAGACGGTGCTCAGCCATGCGTGACAAATAGCAGCGTAGCGACAACAGTACCCTCAGCGTGTTAGTACCGTCAGGTTGCGTCAGCTGTTAACATGGTCCAAGTCCAACAGGAATGGTTCACACGGGCCTGAATGTTTACGTTGGGAGCGAGCGAATCTTGTGTTCGATTTAAGTGAAGGCCATTTAGGATCATGCCCGAAGCCGCACTTAAATGGGATTTCAAGTGTATTAGAGTCGTCAAAAAGTCAAAAATCAAGTTTTCGCGATGACGTCTGTTTGTCTGTCTGCCAATATGTCTGTCTGTCCCCTCTTCTAAAGCCGATGACTCTCGAACAAATGAACGGATCAAATCCAACTTTAGCACACTTTTTGTGGGTTCTAATAGGAAGAAACAGTTGCTAAACAAAAATCGAATATTTCAGTTTAACACCAAACTATGATAGACACGTGAGAAAAGTTTAAGAGAAGAATGGTAGCTTTTTAAAATATCTACCATTTTTCTTTTAACTATTTTTTCAAAAGGACTCGTCTTTTTAGTTTTATGCATCGAAAATACAATGAATAAGTCGAAAATTCTAATTTTATGTGAAGCGACGACAGACAGGTAAAAAAAGTTAAGGGGTAAATTTTTATAGCTTTTCAAAATTATACCTATAATTATTCTTTCAACCAATTTTTAATATGAATCGTTTTTTAGTTTTATGCATTACAAATTTCAAGCCAAACGACGTGAAATACGGAAACAAATTTCAAAGGGGAATGGCAACTTTTAAAAAGTTCTCCTTATTTTTTTGTTTGCCATCTTTCGATAGAAGTTCTCAGTTTGATTTTATTTATCGAAAATACTAGGAAAAAAAATATCGAAAAAAATCGAAAATTCAAATTTTGAGCCGAATGACGCGAAATACGGGAAACGCCTGAAAAGGGAATTGCAATATTTAAAAATCCCTGTAAAATTTCGTTTTACCTTTTTTCGACATAGCTCGTCATTTTTAATTTAATTATCAAAATTGCTATTCAAAAATCCAAAATACCAATATTACTCCAAAATAGGCGAGATACGTAAAAAAAACTTTAAAAGGAGACTGGTAGCTTTTAAAAATAGCTGTAAATTTAGCTTTACATAATTCTTATAGGACTCGAGTTTTTGTTTTGTCCATCAAAAATATTATGAAAAAATCGAAAATTCCTATTTTTAGGATAATAATGCGAGATACGGAAAAATGTATAAAGAAAGAATTGTAACTTTTTATTGTATAAGGTAGCTTAGAAAATAAATCCAATTTTTCACACTTTTTTCACAATGTTTCGAACAAGAGTTTATTGCATAAAAAATGCTTACAAAATGAAATATACGTTAGGATAAAAAGGTTTGTTCGAAGTCTCATTTTTTAATACAATAATAAAAAACATGTAATTTTAATTTCATTAAATATATTAGCATGGCATTTTAGCGTAGCAATAATTTTTCTTCTTCACTATACGATATTTTTTGAAATTATCATTTATTGAAAAAAAAACCAATTGCTTCCTTTTATAATCCTTTTATCGAATAATCATCGATCTTAATGCGATATCGCTATACTAAAATTTTTTTTTCTGTACACAATAATTTGATTGTATCAAACATTTTTTGTTCCTATTTAGCTTCCTCATTTCCTCATTTTCAGTCGCTACCGAGA
The DNA here is from genome assembly GCA_932066315.1 of Andricus coriarius. Taxonomy (NCBI): domain Eukaryota; kingdom Metazoa; phylum Arthropoda; class Insecta; order Hymenoptera; family Cynipidae; genus Andricus; species Andricus coriarius. Next base: position 1,429 of record CAKNWT010248905.1, on the reverse strand, counting down.
ACCGATTTGCAAAACCTCAAAATTCTTGGACGATTTGTTTGGAATTGGTTCAATTTTTTACCTTTATTCAGAAACTCAATATCTCGGGAGTAAGTTTTTTTTTATTTAAACTGAAGATTACATTTTTTATCGCAATGCTCAGGCTAGCCTGTTTCAATTTGTGGTCAGTGTCACTTGGAGATTGTCAGCTGACACGTCTGTTTCCGCGAAAAATAGATAACTGTTTCTAATCAAATTTTTTTGGATTTGAATCAACAACGCGTCATCTCGGAAGTGGACTTACGTCTCATCATCAAATGGTGATTTCGATTTCACAGAATGACTTTTAAATTCTCATCTCAATGAGAAGGTATTGTTTTCATTTTGATGGGTTTTACGAATATTGTTCCGTTACCGTTAAGAGAGCGACTATCATCCCATTACGAATATGCACTATAATCTATCGTTCCGCTACGGATAAGCTGGCGGACCGGCCGAACGCAAGCATTACGCTTCAGCGTAATGGTAAAGTAATGGTAAAGTAATGCTAAAGTAATATGGCATTATAATTATTGAAAGAAGCAAAACAAATATGTAAACTGTTGCAATTATAATAATACGTTAAAATTTACGTTAAATGGTCATGCCGTGATTGCAAAAAGTTTCTTTTTCAGTGTTAAAAAGTGAAAAAATAATGTGTCTGTCATCGCAGTCTGCTAACGGGGACTTCAAGCGGGTTGCCAACATAGAGGGGCCCGACTTCAATTACAGCCACTTTGTTTTTTTATTTTTTAACGCTTTAAAAGCAACTTGTTGCAATTACGGCATGAAAATTTAACGTAAATTTCAACGTATTATTATAGTTTCAACAGTTTACATATTTGTTTTGCTTCTTTCAATAATTATAATGCCATATTACTTTAGCATTACTTTAGCATTACTTTACCATTACGCTGTAGCGTAATCCTTGCGTTCGGCCGGTCCGCCAGGGAACTAATTTAAAGTCATTTGCTAAGTTTTCAGGAGGAAGAAATGAAATCTTTTATTCGTTAATCAAATCAGGAACTAAAAATAAATGAACAAGTTTTGTAAGTAATAATATTTATAGCATGACTTTAATAAATAATTCAAAATAAATCTCTTCTCGGTCGTAGCAATGGCAAAAATGTGTAGTTTTCTGTTCTTGAGTATGTATTGTGTGCCATATTTGTCATGTTTTCAGAAATAAATTAATAAAAAATTAAGGATATTGTTCCGAAGGTGCTCATTAATAGAAATTTTAATTATTTATCTGGTTGATTACAGTTTTTTGTCTTATTTTAAATTTGTTTAGATAAAATTTCAAACATAACCTATAAGTTATATCATTATGGAAAATGGATTTTAGGAACTTTTAGGTATATATGTATTAGTTAGAAAATAATACAATATATTCACAATTAATTGTGAT
>CAKNWT010248889.1:0-10251 GCA_932066315.1 Andricus coriarius | reverse complement strand
ATTCTGAAAATTCAAAAAACTATGTTCTATATCTCTTTCATTCGTTTTTGTACTAATATACATTTGTATGTTGAATATTACATTAAAGAAAAACTCATATGAATCTAGAAATTGGTAAATCAAATATACCAGCATAGGTTTTATCAAAAACAGAATGATTAAAAAGCTGCCTTTGTTCTCTTTTAATATTGTAAAATTAAATGTATTTCAAAAGCATAAAGTGTAAAATTTCAGTCTCGAAAAGGTTGGAAGTTATTTTCCACTTGAGAACATTTTCGACGTGCAGATGTAATTACAGTGAATGTCATTTCATTGTTTTTCAACGGGTTAAGAATTTCTCATTACGTCGTGAAAACAATGAAAAGAATCTCTTGAGGTTCTTTCAAGCCATACACTACCTCGTTGAATACGGTCTAAAGTCTCGAATAAACTCTGTAACCTTAGAATTCCGACTAGGATTAAAAAACTTCTAATAATTATAAATTTGATGCTAAAACCTTCACGTTTTATTTATTTCTGCAGTAAGAGAAAAATATCAGAGAAACGAATTTAATTTTCATCCTGCAATTTATTCGGTTGGAAACTGTGAAACGAGAGTGCGATTTTTTGTAGTCGTTAATTAATTCTTGGCTCTTGAAGTTGGAATTCGAAGTTGTTGAATTTAATTCCTTGTTCAACTAGTACTGCAGTTTTAATACCAGATATAATCCCTACGAAATGTAAGTACTTGATGTTTTATACCTTTAATCCAACGAAGTCAAGTGCTCATTTTACGACTCGAAATCGAAATGTTATTCCCATTCCTATCAAAACGAAGAAAAAGTTAATTTAAGCAAACAAAAGTTACAGTATGAAAACAAAAGTTAATTAAGCGAGTTTAATTCAGTATAACGTACATTTTAGAAAATATGCTAATGGCTGTAATGGGACATTAAAATATAAATATAGTAGCAGTAAATGTACGCGTGGAAGTGCGCGTTTACCTCTTTGGATTTTTATTTCCTAATATTGAAAAAAAATTAAAGATCCATTATTAAGCAAAAGTTTACATATTGAATTTTGAAGATTTTTAAATCAATAATTAATAATTTTGAACTGAAAGCGTTTGGAATTAAAAATATATACATTTAATGATTTTGAATTCAAACGATCTAATTCAAACTATGTGTAATTTATATTTGGTTGTATAATTTCTAAATAAAAACGTTTACAATTTTTAAACATAATTTTCGATTAGAAGCGATTAAAATTTGACAATTTGAAATTGAAAACTAAACTAAATGCTGAAAAGTCCAAATCATGTTCAAAATTATCAATTTTTATTATATTAAAAAACTGAAATTGATTCGACAAATTTTTCTAATGTCAAAAAATAAATTCACTGTTCAAAATCGACACTTGTTCAATTATGAAAATTTAAAATGGAATTATTCTTTAAACAAATTTTAAATCAAAAGTAATGTTAAATGGGAATAATTAAAAAAGATAAAACTTCTAATCTGGAACGTTGAAACACAAATTCGAACTTTATTTAGAACTGAAGAAAATTTGAGTCGCCAAAAATTGTGATATTAAAACTTTTTTATACTCAAACCCTTCAAAATTCTAATTATTCTAAGTAAATTTAAATCGTTTGAAAATTAAGAAATTTTAATTTGTTGATTATAGCTATCAAAATTAAGCAATTTGAATTTTAATATTTAAATTAAAACTTATGAAAGGCAAAAATTAAAATTCAGAACTCTAAAATTGTAACCATTCAAAATTAAAGAAATTATTCAATTACTGAGGTATCAGTTTCAGATAGTTTAATTTTGATCTAGTTTGATTTTAACCAACACAATTTTTAATTTTTAATCGTTTAATTTTTACCCTTTCAGTGGAATTATTATTTATTCTTAAAATTTGCCAAATAAATATCTTTACATTTTAAATGATTGTTTTTTTTAAGTTGAGTTTGAAATGTTCAATATTTTGGAACATTTTCAAATAATACAATTTTTAATGCCTGGTAATAAAATCTTCTATTTTTAAGGCTTGAATATGAGAAATTATTATCTTGATTTCTTATTGATTGGAATTTATTTTGAAGGCATTTAATTAAAAACTGTTTAATTACAAACCCTTTCAACCGAAAATTGTCCAACTATCATGTCTTTCAGTTTGGTATTTTACGATTTCAAAGAATTTAAAAAAATCAGACAATTTTATACGTTTGAAATTGAAAATATATCATTTCGAATATTTAAATCTAAAACTATTAAATTTATAATGGACTAAAATTGAAACCAAGCAATTTAGAATATCTAAATCTAAAATTATTAAATTCAAAAATTGACTATCAAGGCTTTTAATATAAAAATTTCCAATTTTGAAGGATTTAATAGTGAAATTGTCCTGAGGTTTTTAATATTTGAACTTTAAACTACAACATTGTATTAGAATTGCGTATGAAAAACTATAATTTCTAATTTAAATTATATAAATTTTAATGATGATAAATATATTATTAATCAGTATCATATTATGTGACATATCAAGTGACATTCAAAGTGATTGGCTAGATCTTTATTACTAAAATTATGATTTCTGTTAAAAAAATCACTGTAATTTTCTCCGTTCGAAATTGAAGAGTTTTAAATATTAATAACCTTCAAAGTTAAACAATTGTCAACATTTTCTAAATTACATGTTTTCTAATTGGAAACTTTTAAGATTAATGAATTCAAACTTGAAGCGTTAAAAATTAAACCATTTTTCTGAATTGGAAGAGGGATATTCTATATTTTAAACATTTGTATTGAGTTATAAGGAAGTACATTTTGACTTTTAATATTTTTCTGAAATAGAAGAGAGAATTCATTATTTTTAACATTGTGACTGAGTTAAATAGAATCAAATCTTGTATTTTTAACATGTAACTTGGACTGAAGGGGGGACAATTTTTTAGTATAATTTTTTTTATGTTTCTTTTCTAAAGCCTCTTTGAAATGATTCAGTTTTTGAAGCTGAACTATTAAAATGTAAAATTTTTAATATCTTAATTTTTAATTGTGCAATCTAAAGCGTTTAAATTTTCAATGTATTTTCTTTAAATATTCTTCAACTTTAAATTGGAAATCTAAACAATTGAACAGTTTTGAATTAAATGCCTTTAAATTTGAACAATGCTGGAAAAAATTATTAGATGGTTTACACACTTTTCATTAATTAAAAGAATTATTAAAAAATATATATACCTGACTTTCAAAACTAAAGATCAAAAACAAATTAAACTTTTTTCTAAATTAAAGTTTTTTTATTTGAAGAAAGCTTAGATTTTTTCTTTTAGATACCTTCGGTTACACAAAATGTACATATTATTATTTATTTGTACCCTATCGAAACTGTAATAAAAATACAATTTTTTAATGATATTAAAATATTCATAGATAATATATGTTCATTTTTCAAACTAAAAGTACAAAAACATAACTTCACAATATTAAATAAATGCAATGGGATTTTCACAGTATAAAATTGAAGAATTAAAAATTTTAAACCTCTAAAATTTAATAATTCGAAAAACTAATTTAAAAAAATGAATAAACTCAAACTTCAAACGTTAAAAATTTAACAATTCCAACCTTTGTTTAAAATTGAAGTATTTTTAAATTAGGATTATGAAACTAATACACTAAAAATTAATCATTTTTAAAATTTGCATCGCCCTTTTTAAAATTCACTCGCTTCATTCTAAAGTGCAAAATAAATCAATAAATTGAAAATCAACGATAATGCATTTCCATACAAGAGGATTTTAATTAGCTTTTAATTAGCTGCATTTCAGTAGGAATTCCTAAGTCATTTGAGAAATTTTTTACGTATTGAAATAGTTTTCGTAGAAATAAAAAAAATAAACATTCCGTAGGGACACATATTCGCGATCATTTTCCGGGCGAGTGGTCAGCCCATTCATTTACTGAAAAGGCAGTTTGGTTTATTTCGACAAAAACCGAGGATGGGGTCGGGCTTGCCACAAATAGTTTTTACTGCTCAATGGAATTCACGTGCATAAAATGTGAAATAACTTTTTATGCACATAGGCATACGGGAGACTGAGTTGAGATGGGCATAGTTAATTTCTCAGTGAAATATTTGTAATTATAGTAGTTTTTAAAAAATTTAAATACTTTTATATATTCTGTGAACCTTCATGTATCAATTTCATGAAAGCCGAAGTGTTGCAAAAATAGTGATTGCGATAAAAATATGAAAATTATAAATTTTGCACATGTCTACCATAAATGATTAGTTTTAAATCCAAGAAGACTAATTTTCAACAAAACAGTTTAATTTCCGACCAAAAAAGACGAGCTTATCATAATATTTGAATTTTCAAACTACAAAGATGCACTTTCAATCAAATTGTCCAATTTTCAAACAATAAAATTAGAATTCAACCGAAAACAGTTGAATTATCAATAAAAAAGTTCATTTACAACCAAGAAAGATTAATTTTTTACCAAAGCACAAATTTCCAACCAGTCGAATTGAACAAAAAAAAACTTAACAAAATAGCTGAATCCTTAAGTAAATAAATGAAATAAGAGAATTTTCAGGTGAACAAATTAATTTAAAAATAACGAAGTTCCAACAAATAGTTAAATTGCCAACCAAATAGGTGAACATTGAAAAAATGAATTTTTAACAAAGTAGTACAACTTTCAACGAAATAGTTGAATTTTCAACCATATAAGATGAATTCTCAATAAAATGGTTAAATTTTTAAACGAAAAGATTAGAAATCAACAAAAAACAGTTAAATTTTTAACAAAACAGTTTATTTTTAACTAAGAAAGATGACTTTTTCGATAAAGGATGAATTTTCAATCAGTCGAATTGAACAAAAAGAACAACAATTTTAACAAAATTGTTGAAAAATCAATCAAAAATAGAAAAATTTGAAAACAATAAAAATGAGTCTCAAACCAAATAGTTGAATTTTCAAATCAAAAAAATATTTTTTTAACAAAAAATGGAATACTAAAATTTTCAGTTTAAAAATTAATTTGCAACAATAATTAAAAAACAAATTTTCAACGAGCTGAGTTCCACAAAAAATACGTTTTTTTAACCAAATAGTTGAATCCTCAACCAAAAAGATAATTTTTAAACGAACAACATAAATTTTCTAAGCAAAAAGACGAATGTTTAACAATATACATTAATTTTCTACCAAATAGTTGAATTTTCAACTTACAAAGGTTAAATTTCGAACCAAAAATGAATTAGCGAAATGTTCAGATAAAAAAATTAACTTTTAACAACGAAAAAAAATAGAATTTTCAATAAAAAAGTTAAATGTTCAACCAAACACGTGAATCTTAAAAAAAATGAATTTTTAGCAAAGTAGTTTAACTTTCAAATGAGTAGTTGAATTTCCAACCGAGAAGATTAATGTTCTGAGAAAAAACACAAGTTTTCAACAAAATTGTTGATATTTAAAGCCAAAAGGGCGAATTATCTACAAAACATTTGAATTTTCAACCCGATATTATGATTTTTTAACAAAAAAGTACATTTTTTACCAAATAGTTAAATTTTCATAAAAACAGTTTAATTTTTAAACAATAGTTGAATTTTCAAAAAATATGAATTTTCAACAGAAAAGTTTATTTTCAAGCTGATAGTTTCTTTTCTATCAAATTGTTCAATCTTAGAGACAAAAAGACAAACTTTCGACAAAATAGTTGAATCTTCGACCTAAAAGAAAAGAATTTTTTCAACAGTAGTTTTATTTTAAACCAAGCAATACATTTTTCAACAGACGTATTTTCAAAAAAAATGGTTTTAACCAAGAGGATTAATTTTCGATCTAAAAAGACAAATTTTCAACAAAACAGTTAAATTTTCAACCAAAGCGATGAAACTTTAACTGAAATAATAAATCTTAAAAAAAAATGTATCAAAGAAGATTAATTTTCTAAAAATGGAATAGTTTCATTTTCAACGAAAGAAATTCATTTTTAACAAAGTAGTAATATAAATTTTAATCGAGTAGCTTCATTTTTTACCAAAAAAATGATCTTTTAACAAAATAGTTGCATTTTCAATAAATTTATACAATTTTTTAACCAAATCCTACAATTTTTAGTCAATGGATTCCGAACCAACAATATAATAGTAGACTTTTCAAGAAACATTAACTGAATTTTCTTATTGGGTTCTATTAATTCAATTCGCATGTAAGCGAAAAAAAGATAAAAAGGGGAAACGGGTAAGTTTCTTGAAAAAAGTGGAAAAAAGAATTCTTCAGAGAAGGAAATGGCAAATTAATGGTCAATTTAATCAAATTTGTCCTTATATATTTTAATTTTTCTTATTTCAAGTCAATAAATCAGAATCATTAAGAAATATTCTTCAATGAATGTCTTTATTAAAACCTACTGTTGAATTAACATTTATTTTAAAAAAATTTTCATAACATATTTCTACAATTTTTTGAAAATAATTTATAAAATGTTTTCATAAAATTCACACTTAAAAAACCATAAATTGTATACAAATTTATGGATTTTTTCTGCAAAATGTGAAGAAATAATTTTAAATATAAATTTCAGAAGGTTTTTGCAACTTGTCAGTTTCAATATAAATGAAAATGCCATATTGAATATGCTGAAAAAAAAAATGTATAAAGAAACTAAATTGCAGGTGCTCTGACACTAAAATTTTGGTATATAACAGATTTTACAGTAGCAGTGATAGACACTTCTAACCACCATTGTCAGTTTTTCTTTTTTGAATGTTCACCATTGCAATTCTCCTTTATATCTTTACGTATTTTCGAAAATTTCCACTCAAAACGATTCCAATTTTGCGAACGAAAACTTTTCTCCCAACTCAATGAACAAGCAAAACAAGAGAGTCTCATTCCGACCAAAATCGCAGTTATGATTAAAACTTCAATAGTACCTGTTTTTATTAATTAATTATATTTAAATGCGTTATTACATTCAAGCTTGATAAATAAACTTTACGACAAGCCTTAAGTTTAAAATATTATCTGTAATTTTTTTAAAGTTTATTTTCGTTTTAAGATAACATGAAATACCAGGATTTATTAATTTTTTTCATTTTTCGAGAAATTGAATATCATTATTTACATTATTTGTGAAAATAATGGCAACAAAAATCACATATTTTGTGAGAGATTCAGCCTCATTTGACCCCGTATCCTTATCTCGCCCCGGTCTCCCCTAATTCTGTACATGTTTTAAAAACTGGATTGGTTAAAATAAAATTCGAGATATCGATTCTGTTGCTATCCAGATGATAAAGAATGGGCGGTAAATATCGTTTCTCTTTATCGTCTTCCAGCTCAAAAGATTCGTTATAATTTCCTCTTGGAAATCCAGCCTTTTATTCTGTACAGCATGTTTCGCATAAGTCACGTTAAGGGAAGAGAGATGTCACGTCTAGATTCTAGATGATGCCATTATCATACAATAGTCAGAACTCACAAGAGAGTGCAAGAAAAAAAACAAGATAGTATTTAAGCCCGGCATTACAGTGGTGAAACCTTCAAGATAAGAAAATGTCTGGTCGTTGGTCGAAATAATTCTAACACCCGAGGAAAAAGAGTTACAAGGTCTCGTATAATTCTGTAGAGATAGGGGTTTATTCTATAAATAAGGAGTACAAAGCGGTTTTTTCTTCTTTTACTTGATTTTAACAAAGAAAAGAAAATTGTTTCAACAATCTGAAAATTACTCTAAGTAATATATCAACTCCCAAAATGCTCTCAAAACAGGAGAAATAGGACAATAAATTCTTTCTAATAACATTAATGTAGATACCATATTGAATTTAATATGAAACGCTTTAAATTCCAGCGATTTCAAGTAGAAATGTTTTGCATTTTTAACAAACCCGTAGAATTTACGACTAAAAATGATAATTTTAATAAAATTGTTGAATTTTCAACCAAATAGCTGAACTTTCAACTAAAAAGATATTCTGCCACAAGAAATGAATTTTCAAATAAAAAAAACTAATTTGTCAACAAAAACAAATTAATTTTTAACCAAACAGTTGCATTAAAACCCAAATAGTTCAATTTTCAATCTACAAAGATGCATTATAAATCAAATAGTCACATTCACAACAGAACAGTTGATTTTTCGACCAAAAAAGAGGACTTTAACAAAATTGTTGAATCCTCATCCAAATACATGAGTTTTCAAAAAATAAGATTAATTTTCTACCTAAATAGACGAATTTTCAACAAAATACATGAATTTTCTAACAAGTAGTTGAATTTTCAACCTACACTGATTAAATTTTAACTAAATAGTTAAATTTTCAACCTTAAATATGATTTTTTCACCCAGAAGTTTAATATTCTATCAAAAAAGATCAATTTTCAACAAAATTGTGTAATTTTGGAACCAAAAAGATGAATTATCTACAAAAAGGTGGGCTTTCAACCCAAAAATACGATTTTTCATCTGAAAAGTTAATTTTTTACCAAATAATTAAATTCTTAAATAAATAGTTTAATTTTCAACCAATTAGTTGAAATTCCTACCAAAATAGTTTAACTTTCTATCAAGAATATGAATTTTCAACAAAAAAGTTAATTTTCAAACAAATAGTTTGATTTTTCACTAACATGATGAATCTTCAACCAAAATAGATTAATTTTTAACCAAAAATGTGCTTTTTTAACCAAAAAGGATGAATTTTCAACTAAGAAGATTAATTTTCTACCAAAAAAGAAGAATTTTTAACAAGAAAAGATCAATTTACAATGAAAAATAACAATTTTAAACATAAAATGGAATAGAAACATTTTCAGATAAAAAATTGCATTCTTAACCGAAAAAAAGATGCAGCCTTTATATTGATTCTTATTTCGAATTATCTGAAATATTTTTCTGTAATTTTTCCAAAATGTAGTGAAATCCGACCAAAGACATCAACGATACAAAAATTTTGATACGTACAACTTTATTTGTACAATTAAATGAAGCTGTGAAATCAAAGTTATAAAAATTAAAATTATAAAAACTTGAAGGGATTGAATGTATGAAAGAGACAATCTTTTTTAAGCCTTACAATAAATTATATCAAATTTAAAGCTGTAAAATTATGAAAATTTTAGTTATTATGTTCCCAAATTGAAATTCCACAAAAATATTTTTTAAATTTATTTTCCAATATTCCTAACCAATTAATGTTAATTATTATTTTTTCATTTTGTTTGGACAACTTTGATTTCATAACTTCATTTAATTGTACAAATAATGTTGTACTTGGCCAAGTTTATGCATTGTAGATGTTTTTGGTGTGATTTATATCTGTAAAGAGAAAATGGTGTGAGAAATATCGAAGGTACTACCTCTCCCTCTATTTATAAATTGTATAAGCCATTCGAAAATCAATAACTATTTTATTCAATAATTTCTGATGTATTAGTAATTAAAGATATTGGGGCCAACTCTATTTTTATCGATATTTTGAGAATACATGACCTAAAAACATTCAAATAGAGTTTACTTGATGCGAATTAAAAAATGTAGGATGTTGAGTTTGCAAATATTAATAATATTTATTAATGATATATGATGGCGACAAGATCTTTTCTTAATATGTGCTTATCTGCTTTAGTAGCTGATCTGAATTTAACTACAACGCAAAGATTGGGAAGTTATAGTCGCTGTTTAGTGTTTAAGAGGATGCCTTATAGTTTCAGACTTTAAATTGCAAGCTTGTAATTTAATTTGAAACTTTTGCTTTGTAATTATGTTACAGACCCTGCTGGCAGTGAGGTGAAATTCGACATGCACGGAGATGGACTTGCACGCTATGAAATTCTCAATTTTCGGAAAATGAACCTCAGCAGTCCTAACGGGTATCACTACAAGGTGAAGTAATACAAAAAATTTACTATGAAGCTTTTTTTTATAACTTAATGATTTTTAAATAATATTTCACGAAATAAAATTGAATCAGGAGTGCCTATCTGAAATATCTAGCTAAATCTTTTGTACATGGAGAATATTTGTGTGTTAAATTTTACATAACTTAGTTCGGTAAACGGAGGACATTACGGCATTATATTAAAACTTCACTTTGACTCATCTAAAATGAAATGGGTAATATTTTATGTGAAAATATGAATTATTAATATAAATTTATTATAATTTAATTCGTGATTCAGTAAGAAATAATACAACTAGATAATAAAGATTACCTGACAGTTGGGTA